>DVQK01000378.1:0-11834 GCA_018231685.1 Heliconius clysonymus
TTATATATATATATATTTATATATATATATATATAGTATATTAAAAACGTACTACATAAAAATGTTAGAAAATTAAACAGTACAACAACAAGGTTAATCATGAATCTAAGCTACATGCACCATTCATTAGCATGAACTTTTGCACACACATACTATTTTCTTTTATTTTTCGATCACATATGGAAAAAAAAATATTTTAACCTACAGGCATAGTTTATATTGCGTTTCCTATATCGTAACTGTGCTTCTTTAATGTCTATGAATATTTATATAAACCGCACACAGACAACTAGGCGGCGGCGGTGGCCTGAGACTAGAAAATATTTACTTCGAAACTTTTGTTTGAGAAAAATATTGATTACTGAAACCAAAAAATATATTGCTATATAATTAAAAAAAAATATATTGCTATATAACTAAAAGCCCACAATTTTTTAAAGACAAAGTAAACTATATATATAATATGTTAGTAATAATAACTCAATATTCCTCAATTCATCAAAATAATTTTCTTTTAAGAAAATCTTACAGCAATCTCTTAATATACCTACATTAAACATATTGAGTAAGTCCCACATCGATTATTGCGCAGTCAATTATCTTATTACCTAATTGTAATTGTATAATAACAACATGTGAGGACAGCGAAGACGCAACTCTTTGCTGTTCGTCAAATCGGTACACTCGATATGCATGATGCGTGTGCATCGAGCGCGCTCGTTATGCGCTTTCTTACGTACTCACGTTAGATTAGATGCTCTGTTTGTGATAGTCTATTGGCCTTTTGCTAATTGATGTGTGACTTTATTACTGTGTGTGTGTCAATGCACTATTTTTTTTTTAGATTTTGCATTTATTTTTTTTAAATTTGGTTTTTGCTTCTCTGATGCTGGCTGTACAAAATTGAGCTAAAATATTGTTGTGAAGTTATTTTCCAGTTAAAACTGGGAAATTATATTTCTCCTGATGTCTTTTGAGCGATATAATTTGGAGGTTTTCAAGCGTCGTGTGTACAGGCATATTTACCTCATTTACTCTTAACACCAGCTCGGATTGTAGATATCCATAAAGATAGTAGTTTTCAAATATCTTACAAGCAGAATGTACGAATTAAAACATATTTTGAATCTTATTGAATTAAATTAATTAATAATTATTAAATAGCTTCATCCTATATCCCGCCTATAGAGGGGTAGGCAAAGGGTACCTAGTGTTAAGACACTACGTTCCCTACTTTCAGCCATCTTTTAAAGACATTGCTTGTTGAGTGGCGGAACTAAACGCCGCTCTTTGTCTTATAAACAGAGCGATGAAAAACAAATCATGTTATTATTAAAAGCAAAATATCAATAACAATAGAGCTAGAATCCGTCGCCACATACACATGTGCAGCACACCGCTTTACAATAAAGTAATCACGTGAAACACTATCCCCTGTATCGCAAGCCCGCGGCTCGCCCGCCGCCGCCCGTCAGTCGGTCTCGAGCCCGCGTACGCGCGCATCGACCTTTTACTTATCCGCTTATCCATACTCTACGAATGCGTTCCGTTTTTAAAGTGACAGTGACATTTGTTTTTTTTTTCTTTTCTTTTTTTTTTCATCTGAAAATGCGGTGACTCTGTGGCCAGTGTTTTAGTGATTCGGAATGCGTAAATCGTCACGCACGAGTACCTTCTGAAAATGGAGAAGTGACCAGGTTGCGGGTACTTAGATAATTTCAGGCACCACTGCCTCTAACCAGATTGTCGTACCGTTATGATTGCTTGTATTGGTAGTTTCTTACAATAAAATTTACTTAAATAACATTGAAGAAGTGCGTAGAATATTTAATCAGCTAACCCGAATATATTTTTCTTGACAAGGAAAAATACTTTGTCAAATTAAGACTGTAGTAAGTTTACTACCGGATGTTGGGATTTCTCGGCTTTAAGGAACTTTTCCCTTTCTTTCCTAGGCGGTAAAGTCCCAAATTAAATAAACTTGGCCACTCTTGTTTCGTAGTTCTAATTCGGTAGTTTCAGGATACAGTCGAAAGTAGAAATTATTTTCGATGCCTTACTTGATTTTTGTTAACTGTTTGTTTACGTGTGATGGACTCACGTCTCGTATATTATGTTTTCATAGTTTTTATGGTAATTTTATTTAAACATTTTTTCTAAACTAAATTCATACTGATAACAATAGCAATAAATATTATCTCCTGTACAAAAGTTAAGCAACATGTAATGTAATGGTTAAGTAATTTATTGACTTAATATATTATTATATAAAGCATTTTTTAACTGCCTGCTGTTTAATTATGCTATTAATTTGAGCCCGTCATAGCGCAGCGGCACAGCGTGTGCCAATAAACGCGACGGTTGTGGGTTCGATTCTCATTAGAGAGTATGAATTATTTTCATCCGCTCGCTCGCCACCCAAGGTCTCGAAAATTGGGCGGTATGTGCTATGGTATGGTATTGGGCTATGTACATAGTACCATGTGAATGGTACACGCACCGACCACGCCACGTTTTTCCGAAGTACATTTCGATGTATGTATTTATTACAGCATTATATGACATAGAATGATAAAGAATGCTATTATTTATACTTCATAAATAAAATTTTTATTTAGTATTTAATTTTTTAATGATCCCTGACGAAAACTTCAAAAAATGCGATTTGTCACTACAATTAACAAGTGTGACATACTGCTTGCATCATAAAATTTTCACAGATGATGTATTTTCTAAAGCTCAGAATAAAATAAATATTTTAAGAAACTCCTATACAACAAACGTGACATTTTTTTTATAGATAATGGTACCCTTCATGCGCGTTTCCGACTCGCACTTGGTCGCTTTTTAAGATAAATTTATGTCAGTTAAATGTCAATTAATATTTCTTAGTGCAGCAGCTGTCTGGTGATATTCATCTTAAAATATGTAAACTTTTATTTTATAACAGTTATTGGACAATTTGAACAATATAATTGTGGTCGTCAGCGAAGTCACCTGCAAAGTTAATGAGGGTTTTGTGTTTTTATAAATTTCTTAGTATTGTTTGTTGCCTTTAAATAATATTAAACTAAAGATAGTCGATGGCAGGTGTTAAACAATTGGATCAGAGACAGTGCTGGCTACTTACTGACAATGACTCACCAACCAGAATAGCATGGCGCTTACGCTCAAGCGGGTCACAGTTATAAAAGTAATAACTCTTAACTATTATGGATGGAAGTATCGTATGAAACAGATGTTTGTTTTTTGTCTTGAATTCTCATATTTCTTACATAGAGAACGTAGTCGCTGTTTGTTTTAAGCGGCTAAGTCCCCTAATCACCCAATATTTTAGATTTGAGTGAGAGTGGAGAACGGAGTGTCTTGAGTCTAGATTCTCTACATCTATCCTACTATTTAAGCAAGATAAAAGTGACATGTATTATAACATGCTCTAATAATAACATAATAGCGTCTATTTTCAAGATTATTTATATCTAGATGTAAAGTTAAGCGTTGCCTATAATGACTTCCATTGTATGGCAAAACTCCTCTGCTATACTTCAAGTTCTATTCAGAATACTGACGTATGAAATCTATCTAAAGTGTTATGGAATTAGGCCAAGCGTATCGTGGTTTATGAGCTTATTTTAGACACAAAACCCTTTCTTATTAATTTTGTTCCATTTTGTTAATTTGAAATTCTTTTTTTTATTATTTTAATTTTGATTGCTTGAGTAATATATAAGTATAAAAAAAAACACGGATTTGTAAAAACAAAAATGTATTATGTAACGTTCACTTGTAAAATTATTTATTGATTTAATTAAATGCACCGCATGTTTCATTTACTCATGAGAAATGCAAAGTTATAGCCAAAAATAGCTGCGAAACATATTTATAATTGTTCTAATAAACTCACAATAACTGTTATTGTTCTCACAACAAAACAAACGTAAAAATAGATGATGACATTACTATACCTACTTTTGTACATGATAATAATATATGAAATTGTATATTTAAATACATTAGTTATATTTAATTATATTAGGAATTTTTGAATTTGATCTAGACCTGAGTAGAACCTGTGTGAGTGTCTTAACACTAGGTGAAAGCGTGAAGCTGATATAACCTCAGGAACTACTCAGGTCCTAGATCAAATTCAAAAATTCCTAATATAATCCTCCATACCTGCAGTTGCCCCGGGCACTTATAATATGTAATATTACATATTTCAGACAAAAGAGGCTACTGCATGAAAATATAGTAACGCATAAAAGGTTAATAAAAGGCATCAAAGAGTGTTAAGAAAATTTTAAGAAACCTGTGGTTTCTCGTGTAATGTTTAAACGTCCTCGTTTTGCACCAACGAGTGACCTAGTGCTGACCTGAGCGAGGGCTGAGGCTTTATTTCCTTTTAAGCTTAAATGTCTTAGCAATTAATGGAGTAAACATCGTCGTCCCTTAACGAAATTTAATCTTATTTCGTATAGAGCGTCGATGTAATTTTTGTCGAATTAATTTAATGTGAATACATATTTTTTTATTTAATTTGAAATTTAAATTTAATGTTCAGAAACACTTTTGTTCTTGTTTGGGACTATACTTTTTACAAATAATCAGATAATTTAAAAAAATATATACAAAATTAGCCTGAACAAACGAAGGGTTAGGTTAAAAGCCTTGTTTACGTTTCGTTAACAGCGTAAGTGCTTAATAGAGATGTACAAACCATAAGTACATTAAGAATGGTTTATATTTTATGTTTACAGATGATTTTGAGTGCGAGGCTGAGGCTAATACATATTTTTCTTAGAAAACCAATAAGCCATACGTTCTAATCAAGCTACATCGAAATTCTTATACACTCTTCTTATAAGCTGTAAACAGTTTATTTATATCTATAGCAGTTATATTTTTGATAGCAATTGCCTAAATATATTAATTTACTGTTTAAAATGTCAAAAATTTATTTTTAATTATAAAAAACCGTGAAATGTAATATATTTTTTATTTTATTATATACTCAATGATAACCATATATTTATGTAAATGCTTTATATGTAAATACACAGACGCAACGACGCTGCTCACCTCTGAGATGATTCATACAAAACATTAGAGGACTGTAACGCGTGAAGGTTGCCAGCTGTCAATATATGCTTTCATTTTTTGAAGCTAACATGTTTAAAAGCTTAAAAATGTGAACAGGCATTTATGATGTCAAAAATCCTAGTTAATAATTATATTATTGATACGTAAATTTCACGCTACAGGTTGTGGATTCGATTGCCACTTGAGGTAATGAACGATTAAATCTTTCATTTCATTTGCCCGCTCTAGTAACTAGTACTAAAAAAATCTAGTAATAGTACAAAAAAACATGTTTTAAATAAACGTTGTTTCTCGTAATTTTATTCTTGCACTAGGGACTGATAATTCTGTAAGTGTAGTATACGCGTCTCTAAAATGAAACAAAAGCTCTTTTTTTGTATTTTAAAGCGAACATCGTAAATTACCTTAACGTTAAATAAAGAACTGCGGCCAACAATGAGATACTGTATCCACAATACAATGTAGTATACCTATACCTACGTTACTGATATATGTAATACAGAATATTCTGTAGGTACATTACAGACATTAGGAGAATCTTAGGAAAATATGTTTTAGCTAACTTTAATAAATAAGTGTGCCAATTAGAGAACCTCAATGAAGCTGGGAATCTAGTGTTAAGACACTCCGTTCGCCATTAGGACACTCACGTTCCCCACTTTCCGCCGAATGAATCCTTGAGGCTTTGTGTGTTGAGTGGCGGAACTCAACGCCGCGCTCTTCCTCGTTACCAGAATTTTTTTCATCGTAATAATTGGCTCGAAATAATTATTTCTTGACAAATTGAACGTTAATCTTCTCTTTAAATTAATATTTCACAACTGACCATACCTTAAATCGATATATAATTACATCACAGATCGCAGACTCTCTTCTATACCACGAATGAGTCAGAGGACCGGTCTACGAAATTCCACAACCGCTTTGGATATACGGGTCAGTTTAACGAACGTCTGTCTGGTTCAGTGGTAACTTGTACGATTGCACAATGTATTGGTATTCGATTTGATTGATAAAATATTGATAAGTTTGTAGAGGTGTCCCTATTAGAATACATAGACAGGGACAGCGTTATCCGTAATAATCAACTATATAAATAAATAAACTAATAAATACAAATTGAGGCCAGCGTGGCGCAGGGGCATAAAATGTGACTGTAAAATCGACTGGTTGAGGGTTCGATCCCCACTCGAGGAAATTAAATATTTATTTACATTTATATTTCCATTTCTTCGCTCTGGTGTCGAGGCACAGCGCGGCGTTGAGTCCCGCCACTCAATACGCAATGCCTCCAGAACTCGGCGGAAAGTAGAGAACGGAGTGCCTTAACACTAGGTTCCCTCTGTATATCCTGTTGTGTGCGGAATACAGCGTAAAGCTGATTTTTTATTTAAATTAATAAATATTATCAACTATTTACAATATTGGACTGAGTTTTGGTTTGTTTTGTAGAATATGTTCTTTGTGCCTATATCTAAAATAAGTAATAATTATTTTTTTTAATTTACCTCTAAATAAATTTTTTTATAATTACTTTTGAAGGCTTAACTAGAATTATTCGTCGCAATTATATCAATAAATCGAAATTGAAATGTGAATGAATTAATTTCTTGCCAAAACTAGTCTAGTCTTGTCTTCTTTTTTAACTTTTCGTTTACTTATCGCGTTTTTATTGAAATCTATTCCTGACATAACATTCCTTTCACTTAACAGCTTGATGAATGAAAAAAAAAACGTACTTGACTTCACTTTAAATTTTATTCTGAAATATACAATACTTATGTGCTAATAAACGATAGAAACAAAATAAATCAACTTAGAATTATGACAACTACCTACTTAAGAAGCTCACATGTATTTTCTTTAAAATATACCCAATGTAATTTGCTTTTACAGTTCCATCAGTCAATATAACAATAGTGTTTCTAATAATTGGGATCGAAAAGTCACTAAAAAAACCCACTCAAAATGGGTATTATGTAGTAGAAATAAGTAAACTACTAAATTGTGATAGTATCTAAACTCTATACATCTTGCAAATCTTAAGCTGCCTTCCGTCCTACTTCGTTTAATCAATTACGTGACTTAACTCTTCCTATTCAATTCATCTGTATCTGTGCCCATAATGGCCAATCTCGTATTTGCGAATGTACTAACGTTGAATCCTACCGCAAATTAGTAGGCGTATAACTTTATTGGTAATTATTCACAAATTATCATTACTAAACTTAATCTTTCGGTTTCATTTATTATATGTTTAACCTTCGATGGAAACAACCCTAAAGAAACTCTTGATATATTTGACAAATTTATAACTTCGTCGCAAATAAATATATCATTTAGAAATATTCACTTCTCCCGTTTTAAACATTGAGTGGTAAATGGCACAATCTAGTGCTACATTTAATTCATCCAGACGGAGGAAACACCCACTGACAGTAATGTTTATAGTAGTGTCAGTGGCACGCTATAACTACTTTAACTAATACTACTTCTCTTCTATGTAATATTGTACTAGTAAAGGAGCACAAGTCGTAAAGAAAATTTTCTATATAAAATTAACCGTAATATAATCAAACATATTAACTATATAGAATTGGTTAGAACTCGATATTAATTGATTTTAGAGGCAAATAAAGCAAATTGACAACGTAACTGCGTCCAAATATTGAAGGGCTGCCAACCTCCATAAAATTGCAAATGTTCAATGCTGCCAACAATAATAACAATCTCAATCCTATATATTCTATTGTTACATTATATCTCTTTGTGCAACGTAATTACCTATCTTCTTAGGAGGATTGCGTGGTTCGTACTTTTTGTTAGCAACGTCCCGGTTCGTCCTACGCGCCTACTTTATATGCATCGTTCAACCTTCGATGCCGTATTCGGCGACCATTCCAAGCTGTCCACATTATAAATTCATTTATAGTTTATCGATGATTTTGCATATCTTAGCTTCATTTATTTATTTATGATCGGCCATTTTAAATTATGTTTTTAAAGATTTTGCCATCTGTCGCTGTTGTGACCACTTTTTGGAGAAGGGCATGTATAGAAAGCGCAAATTCAAATTAATCTGGTAATAGATCACTGCTATAATGAAATCCTTACTTATGATTGGCGTTACTCATTATTTGATTTAACTTATGAGGCCAGTCGCAGCGTATCGGCACTTTGAATTCGATGCCCACTCAAGGAAATGAAATATTTAATATTTTCATTCTATTTGAATTCGGCGACTGGAAATGGGATGGGCAATGGGAACGGAGTGTCGTAACACTAAGTTTCCCGGCTATCTTTGTCTACCCTGTTATGTGCGGGATACAGCGTGAAGTGCGCGGAATGTGCGGGATACAGAGTATTATACAGGGTCAGTATATTTCTTGCGTAATCCCTTTCCCTGTTACATTATTATTCTTATTACCTTTATGACTAAATGGATATGTTTCCTATTATTTTGCTTAAAAATAATATATTTTTTATAATTCCATAAAATAAAATAATATATTTTTTTATTAAATACTGGATAGTCCAGTCGTGTCGCAGGGTCACAAGATTGCATCTATAAACGCAATAGGTTATAGATTCGATTTCCTCCCATTCGAGGAAATGAAATATTAAATATTTTCATTCGTTTTCTTGCTTTAGTATTGAGGAAAAGCACGGCGTTCAGTTCCGCCACTCAACATGCAATGCCTCCAGATTACGGCGGAAACTGGGAAGTATCTTAATAGGAGCGCTGGTAATCATAGGAATAGAGGGAATCAAGTGCTCCGCACCCATCCATAATAGTCTTGTGCCGCCCCCAGAAATTTAACTAAAAAATATTCTTTTAATTTACCCTGAAAATTTCAAAAACACGAACACCTTTACACGAACAGCTAGTGTGGTATAAAAATGAGCAATATTATTCCGTGTACATCATTTTTCTCCGTTTGTAAGCAAAATATTTCCCAACTTTGTTGGTTGTGCCAAAAGTTTGCATTCACAAAAAATACTTATTGTCTCTAAAGCGCGCCAGTAATTTTACAAAGATATTTTTTCTTCATTGACGTTTTATTATTTTGCCGGCTTTGAACGTTTTTAATTTACAATTTCAATTAAACAGTCACGATAAAGTTTTGTTAAACTTTTGTTATACGTTCTCTCTGGCATTCTTTTTTTATATATGTTTTTATATATCTACTGTATAAGTCTGACGTTTCACCTATTATATATTAATATTGTCTCTCCTTGCTAGAAGCCAGTCTTGGCGCGTTGGGGCACAAGCATGTCATTGTAAACTCGACAGGTTGTGGGTTCCATTCCCACTCGAAGAAATGGAATATTTAATATTTTCACTCCCCGCTCTTTTCGCTCTGATTACAAGGTAAAACGGCGTTGAGTTCCGCCAATCACCACACAATGCCTCCACAATTCCTCAGAAAATAATAAGTAAATAATTGAACTCAATTACATATATATTTTTTGTATTCTTTTCTTTTGATTATAGTTTATTGAATAAAAGTACCTACTTAATTATAAAATGCTTATCGACCATTTTGTTGTATTAAATATTGTTTATATCATCAATATCCGTCCGTATACTGCGTACTAAATTCCCTAAATTGAAAAATACATACCCAAATCCAGTACGCCGCTTCCTCGCCTTCAGCAGTATTATAATAGGTAGATGGCGACACCGTGCTTGACCTCGTCCGGTCGGAAATTGCAAAGTGCTTCCCGTGAAGGAACTAAGCTGATGTGATTCCGAAGCCCCTTCAAATTTCCTTTGACAATTTCCAACTAATGTATCGGTGTTTTTGTTGCGTAAGAACAAATTACTATTCGTGTATTTACATTTTATCAAAGATTTTGCCGCCTCATTACGGCGGAGGAGAAACTTGGAAATTAAAGTTGCAATATAATTTAAATTAAATGCAATGTAATGATTATATGGAGTGAGCTAAAGCTAAGCTTTCCCGTGATCGTGTTAAAATTACGACATTGATCGTAATTTCCCACATGACTAACGAAACTGCAAAAAAGCATAATGTTTAAATACTGTATATATATAGTCTATTCTCTAGTCTAGTTTAAATTTTTATAGTTTACATGTTAATGAATAGTCTTCCAAATTATATAACAATATAATATTCAAAATATATTAAAAAATGTAATTAACTAAATATTGGTATTCCTTCGAAAATATAAAACTGTATGAAAAAACATAATTATAACTTATAATGCCGTTAAAGCCGAGAGAGTATGAAAGTACTCTCACTTTCGTTTTCTACGCTACCTCATCTACGAATTATAATTACTTTTTTAACTCTGCATTTTTATTTTACCACTGTGTTACAAAACTGTTCATTTAATTTGAAAACGTCTATACAGCATTTTTTTCGTTGTAATATGATAATATTTCACATTTTTATACATATATTACAAAAAAACAGTGTATTATGAAAATACAATCTCTCTTTCATAAAAAAACCATAAATTTGTCCATAAATCTTCAAATAATCTGTGATAACTTGTGCCCTGTACTTTCGTATATTTCGTACACTTTTTCGTCTTAAATTATTTCGTTACAGTTGCTGTGAGTTGAATCGACAATATAAACTAAAATGATATTATAAAGGAAGTTAGTAAACTTTGTTTGGACCTTTGTATAAAAGGAACTTTACAGCAGTACTAAATTACTTAGTATTGTTGAAACACAACATACTCTTCGCTGGAGATAGCGTCCGAAAGTATTAAAGGATGCAAAGGAATTACTAAAAAGCCTTCGTTTTCATTTATTTTCAAAATGACGTCTTTTTATTCGGATAACTAGTGTTTATTTAATACACTTTTTTAGTTTAAAAATTGATAATTGACTTTTTTTCCACTTGGTTAAAGACTTATTACTAAACATATAATTTTTCAAGTCCATCTAATACCAGTTTAGGTTATTGAAATTATGGAAAAAGAACATATTTTAAAGGGTCATTCCCCACATAGGAAAGAAAAAAAGCGATTTAGAAAATATATTAAAAAAAATTGAACAAATTAAGAACAACATATATTATCATACCTAACCGACCAGACGGTTTCCAGGAGGCGCGGGTTCGAGTCCCGCTACGTTCAAATTTTTATACGTTTTCTAAATAAGTATTTTTCTTTCCTAAGTGTGAAAAAATGTTTAAAAACATATATTAGCATTAGTTCACAGGGAACCTAATTTTTATTATAACATTTCCTAATATTACGTTGCACGTACGTATCAGGTCTACATGCATATTTTTACCCAGCGTTACGTTAAATCATTGTTGATCTTTTTGCTCTATCATTGTTTGCTCTCTCATTTTCATATCATATAACGCCTTCGTTTTGCCTTCATTAGTTTTGTTTTTACTTACGTAACGTTTGTGTTGTTGTTTTCAGACTGCATCACTTTAAATAGGTGAACTGTAAAATGTTCTTAAGGTCTACGTATTCGAAGCAACTTTAGTAGGTATAATGTAAGATTATAGTTGTTTTATTTTTGTATTTTCTTTTTATGTTACTACTCCATGTTGTCTTCCGCGTCGGATGGTGTTAGTCAAGACAATTGTAATATAACAGTATTCTAATTTCAACTGATTGAAATTCTTCACTATGTATCACTCGCAAATAACAAATTGTAATATTTAATATTCTTTCTAAATCAGGCTAAATCAGCTCTGAGAATAAAAAATATTTTTAATATATATATATATATATATATA
>DVQK01000379.1:0-11822 GCA_018231685.1 Heliconius clysonymus
GCCTCGCGCGCCCCGCGCCGCGCCCCGCCCTACAGCCGGCTGCAGGTTGGAAATTATTTCATTTTACTTTCACGCTGCATCCATTATATCTAGAAAGGGATGGGGAATCTAGTGTCAAGACAATCTGTTCTCCACTTTCAAGTTGTATGTTGAGTCGCTGGACTGGCTTTTACTAAATCGACGAATTTAAAATAATTTTAATGGGGACCGAAGTCACATTCGTCGCGTTCACAGTCAGACACTGTGTCCCTGCGCTACGACGGTTAAAGAGGTTGGATATCATTTCTTTTTTCATTTATATGCTTTATCTCGCATACAGTAGGGTAGGCCGAGGCATCATATTGTCAAGACATTACACTACCCTTTCCTGCCGCCAACCCAACTTAATGCTGTGTTTTGTCTTAAAAAATTTGGGAAAATGAAAATAATTAATGATAATATGTCATAATATATTTTTTATTGTAGATATTACTCTATTCTTTGTATAATTTTTATAATCAGTTCAGTTCTTCTAATCTAATCTAATCTAGCTTCACGCTGTATCCCTAGCGTGGAGTCAGAGACAACGGAGTGCAAAACGCTACGGTTCCTGCATACCTCTTTCGCCTCGTCAACTGTTATCAACCACTTCATACGTGCCCTCCGGAGGGGTCCTCATGCTTTTTACGTGACCTTCCTCCAGTATTTTCGAAGGTCATACGAGGTCTCCACTACTTCTTTTACCGCTCACTTTTCCGTGATAAATAATTCTTACTTACTTACAATAAATCTTACTGCTGTATTTATACTTATAATTTTTGACCAATCAAATTAATTAGTCTTGGTAGTATATTTTAGAATGTACATGAACTCAGTGGCTCTGATTTTGCTACTAATTATCATCTCATTTTGTTGGACTTGTATTTTGAATATTATATTGTAAAGTTCCTTACGCTTCCTCCTCCTCCTTTCATATTTGAAATTTCTAAAACTTGATAGGCTTCTTAAGTTGTGTTAAAATTTTTATAACATCAATTGTTGAGTTCCTTGCTGGTTCCTAGCAGAATTGCGCAAGGCAGCTCGTGGCAATTGGTGGAGTCCTGTAGGATGGACTTTACTGGCATTTTCATGTAACTTGACGTTTCAAAAGTGCTTGTAATGGCCTAATTAAATAAACAATGTTTTAATTTTAATACAATTAAATAATGAAACAATAGTCAATAATTTTTAGGCATAAATCCTAGATTTTGTTTTTTATAAAAATATTTTTTTGTTACAGGTACGGCACAGTTCATTACACAGGCACAGGCACAGACTTTAAATGCACATCAAGTGAGGCGGAAATCGAATCCAGATAGTTCATAGTAAAAGCTAAAACCCCTAGCTCACTGCCGTTATAGTAAAATAAAGTTAAAATAATTTTATACGTTAAATAAAAAAAATACAAATAAGTGATTAAGTGAATGTTTCTGCGTGCAATATACTATATAGCAGACAATACTGTGAAAGATATAACAATATGGTGTATTCTAGTAAATAAACTCAAATACGTAATGTTACCATGAGTTGTATTGAGACTGACAGAACTGATATAAAACATGTCACACCGACGCAATATTCATAATAAAATAGTAGATTAAATTTTAAACCGAATGTAATTATTGAGGCCGTCATGACGCAGCGGCACAGTGACTAAACAACTCGGGTTAAGGGTTCAATTCTTGCCCAGGAGAATGAATTGTTTTGATTTTCTCGCTCTGGTAACCAGACAAAGCGCGACGTTGAGTTCCGTCACCAACCCGTAAAGCTATTAATTAGGCGGAAAGCGAGAAATAGAGTGTCGTTATACTACATTCCCTGCGTCTACACTGCTATGCTACAAAAATGATATTATTGATTTTTTTATCGTTCTCCATGCTTTATTTTTAATTTGTTCATCATTATACATTTTTATCAATCATGTATTATGCGAGTCACAAATACTTTTAAATCGATATTTTATTTGACATATTGTAACGATGTTGAATTGGATCATGACAGCGACGTTGATTTAAATTTAAGAGTTATTTAACTAAGGTGGAATGTTCTAGAAGCCCAACTATTATCATTATTGAAAAAAAAAAGATTTTATATCTTGTTAGAAATGTTTGTAAGTAATGTAAATATTGATAGCTGTATTGTAATTTAGACGAATTGTCGCGAACTTTGTATATATATATTACTGATATATTTTAAAAAATGAAATGCCTTCACGTTTTAATAACATAATATGAAATATTGTACTTAATGGAAGTGTAACAATCATTGGTTAAGGTTGTTGTAATTGTTTTGTTTATGCTAAATCAGTATTAAATGGCCGCTCGCGCAATCAAAACGAGATAGAAACTGTTTATTGAATCGTCTATCTTTATTTTTATATAAAAATTATAAAACTGTAAATATAGTATTTTAAAATTACAAATTATTGTTTAATTCATAAAATATTATAATAGGTAACACAATTATAACGATTCGAGGAACTGTTTCTATTTTTTATGAAAAGAAGTACAATGTAATTATTATAATGTGTAAATATGTATATATACTCAATTCATCACATATAATGGAGGAAATGCTTCAGATGTTAAGTTTTGCAATGTGTTCAATTAGTATCTATTGAACAGGGATGTTACGGAGTTCCGTAACCGGTAACGGAAACTATCGGAACCATCGGTTTCTTTATAAAAGTTTCGGATAATTATAGATATGGATGGTGAAGGTGGAGTCTAAATGAGACTTGTTGTGAAATATTTTTGATTATGTCAGGGTGAACCTCAGCACGAAGCGAGCTTCGAGCTTAGCACGAAGTACTTAGTAGCAATAAGTAAAAAGAGTTTTTACTTAACCAACAAATAACACATACAACGAAACCGCTGACACCGTAACAAAAATATAATATGACAGCTGTCAATAATAGATTGTTTACAAAAATATATTTCTCAAAAATTTATTATCCGTAACCTAAATTATCCGAAACTTACGGATTATCTGAAATAATTTTATATCTGTAACCGAAACTAAAACCGATATTATATAGTATTCTTCATATATCTGTATCCAGATGTGAAATAATACATCCCTAACATCCATGCTATTCAATGCTACAGCATAGACATATTTGGTTTTTATAAAGGGATTGACAATACATGTATTAAATATTTCATATTTGTTTCTACTGATATTTTTTATCTATGTGATCTAAACATCGAAGATTTGTAGTTATTTAAATTTAATTCTGAACTTGTATAATGTAATACTGAACAAATTCATGTTTAATTTTAATTGATATTAAGTAATTATTATTTAATGAAATAAGACTATTACACTTTTTTAAAACAGCACTTTTAATATTGTAATATATTCAGATTTAGTGAATATTTTTTTTATTGTGAATTGTTCTTGTTTGATTATAAGAGACACATGTGATACGTTGCACGTATTTTCTTTAATGTTGCCATAATTTATGGAGTTTATTGTTTCTGTGTACTAAACTCGTTTCCGTGATTCAGTTTTTGACAATTATTTCACATAAATACAATTTTTTATTGTTACTTAAAAATAGTCACAAAAAATTATTGTCGTCAAAAAATTCTGTTGTACTTTATTTCTATCAGATTTATTTATAAGCTGTATACATTTTACATTGGCTTTTGAATTTTTTTCGTAAAACAAAATACACCACATTTGAAATGTGGATCTGTGAATCATTATCTTGGATCTGAACAATGTGGTAAAATAATTATGACAAAATTATGACACAATTATTATACAACATATAAAATTTTGTAACTTTACGTGTGTTCAAGACACACATAGATATTTGTATCTATATAATTAATTTGAGGTATGACAGCCCCATGATACTTTAACTTTTGTGTTCACGTTTTATCCTCCATATAGGAGGGTAAGCAGAGAAAATCATGTATGAATACTCACAACCATCGCATTAGAGTCAGAAACTGTGCCACTATTCCTTAATAGTTTAACTTAATTGTATGTTTTATGAATTTAAGCATATTTTTTGACGACGACAACTTTTTCAAATATCAGAGTGCCATTTCTCTTCATTGATGTATACCAATTGAAACTACAGGAATAATGTAAATCAATTATATTTTATCGCGTGAAACTGCTTTTAGAATCTTAGACGAAGCCTCTCTTTGAACTTTATTTTAGCGTTCTTGTTTACTGCTTTTCATAAGATTATTCATTTCACCTGAACATAAGTAAATTAAAAAAACTAAGGTTGCTTACTGTATCGAATTGGTGCCCATAATATGTTTATAATTGTAAGTTTTGGCAAACTTTACAGAGCTGTTAATTATATTGCGATAATTTTATTTATGTATTTTATTTTTGAATTACTAATTTAGATTTTTTTTGCCGAAATGTATTTTTTTGTAATATTTTATATGATGCAATAATTAGATGAGTATTTGGGACATAAATCTGTCATTGCCATGAATAATATTGCTTTACTAAATCTTCATATTGTTGAAAGTGTATGACTATGATTTTAATTGGACTAGATGAGCCTCTAAAATGAATTATTATGAAGAAGAGTGAAACATGTCGCATCGTATTTATTAAATGAAGTTAAGTGACAATGACGATAATAAGAAATTAAGCTTTGCGTTTGTATATGTTTATTGTTCACGCGCACAATTTTCTTTGTTGTATACGCCAATTAAATAATATGAAATATGAAGATTATAATTGCAATTATATATTTTTTTTACACTATTAATGTGAATACGAGTTAAAAATATTGTATTGTATACATAATTATTTTAAACAACTTTTTTTTAAAAATATTTTTAACTTGTTTGATGTGTGACATGTTACTGTTGACTAAGCAGTAGATGGGCGTCTATGGATAATATTTTTTTAGATTGATTTATATATCAGTGAGACATGATCGATATTCCTCCTAATCATTCGATCATCGTAATCAATAATTATAGATATAATAAATATAAAAATATAAACATAGCAAACGCAATAATAGTATATCTTAAGGCAACGCTTCTAAAAGAGTTTTTCATATTCGTCCATCTCTATCGTCTACGTAACTGAAGCGTGCGAATTGTTGATCTCATTTGTTTACGGACATGTAGCTCAATATTTAGGGGGTTTTATGTAAAAACTCAGAAGTTTATCCGAATGTAAATGTATATTGTAAGTAATAAATTGTATATATATTTTTAAATAAAGATTTTTTATACAAATAATCCAATTTTGTCACTCACCGGTCAAGTTTCCAGTGTCAACTGATTGATCTATAGCTCATTGTAAATATGAATAGTTGTTGTAAGTAATGTTACGCTTATGACGGTGTATAATAAAATTTTTATGAATGTGTTGACTTGGATTTGTGTATAAATTGATATTGTAAACATTAACTCGATTACGTTGTTCTAAATGATTGACGTTTGGAACATGAATAAATAAATAACTTTTACACATTTACTGTGTTTTATTTTAATTCAAAGAATAGGAAATGTGCGACTTATTTTATTTGTATCGTAAATTGCACATTTTTTTTTAATATTGTATTTTTTTTAAAAAAAACATATCACTACCTAAAAATGGGGATGTAATGTAAACAACACATTGATTTGGTTAAAAAAGTATGCTTTTTATTTATTCTTTCAAATAGTCTTCATCTAAATTTTATAAGAACATTGGACACAATTGAAGCTTTTTACCGATAAATAAGTATAAATAATTTCATATTCACATAGATCGTCTTATTTTTACATACATTACATTTATTTAATATCAGTCCTCTCAAAAGGTCCATTCTCTCCCTGCAAATTAAAATTTATTATTTACACAGCGATAGGGATTCGCGTCTACCGTACATACATACATCAACAATTAACAATTAATAGAGACTATTTACAAAATATATCACACACGCACACACGACCTTTCATCGTCATTCACACACATCGAATTTACATTCATACGATTTGGCATATGGATGGCGTGACGTCACTAGCAGAGGTCCTCCCAAGCGAGCCACCAGGGCGCTTTGCAGTCTTCACGCTTCCGTCGTCGCCTTTCTGCTCGATCTGACCGCTTCTTCACGAAGCGCACGTTGTACGGGTCCTCGGCGAGCTCGGGGTACCGCGCGACGTCGTGGACGTATTCACCCTCGTAGCCCGCTGCCGAACTAGACTTTTGTATTTCATCTAATTCCGCCGCAGACCAATCTAAGGAACCGCCCAAACCAGCGCGCAAAGCCTCGCGCTCCCGATGCCAAGCTTTCCGCACTGCAGACACCCGAGCATGATGTAACAGACGTTGTTTCTCTCTCTCGGCACTCGTTCCGTAACGAAGATTCACAATGCTCGTATGTCCGTGTATCTTGACATCTGCGTAAGAACGACCACCTTCAGCTACTTCGTGGAACGTTACGTTTAACTTTCCTTGCATACGTTTCAGTTGCTGTTTGTCGTCTGCCGCGCGCCACGTATCCTCTTTTACAAAATAAAATACATCTTGCTGGTCCCCGTGAACGACGAAGGAGAATGGCAGTAAGTGAGATCTATTGAAGACTGAAGTATATACGTCTCGGTATATAGCATTAGCTGATGGCACTGTTGTAACTACAGCGCGGCCTCGTGAATTTCGAGAAACTAAAATACCACGTCCGAAAGGAGGTTCAGAATCTGATCCAATTCGTTTCGGAGCTAGGTGAAGAGCGTCAGTCTTCAAGGCTGACATTGCTGGTATGGAAAGGCTTCGGAAATCAGCAATCCTCTTGTTAGACATGTGAGATAGAAAACCTGATTCTATTGTAACACTGGAAAGTAGAGACATGGCAGATGGTAATCCTGGACCTCCATCGACTGGGGCAGTGCCCCATATTGGCCGCCCACGAGGGATACTAGGAAGTATGGAACCTCCTGGCAATTCATCAGGGTACAGTTGTGGTGCCAAACTTTTTGTATCATAGCCGAGAAGCTGGAGCCAGGATAAGTGATCTGCAAAATAAAATAAGTACTTATAATATAATTAATTATGTATCTTTTATGAAAAAAAATAGAAAACTTTTAGTGATATTGGTGTTACTGGTATATGAAATTATCAAAATATTACCAGTTGGTTTCTTGTTTTGCGGGCGAACGTTGATAGGATCGTTGCCATTGAATCTATAAAGATGTAGTTGAGGAGGATTATGTATTCTCTCTATTAAATTTTCCCAAAGTGGTGACATCCATTGGCCAATAAGAGGATCGTACACTTTTCCATTAGCCATATGAACGAGAGATGTTACTTGGTCCAATAACCCGCCACAGAAATCCACTGGTAGATATAGATATGGGTTGGAGTCATATACAATGTGACCATAAGGAGATCTCATTATTTCCCGGATACCTTCTCCATACTGATTGAATACCATGACTGGCGTTCCACATTGATCAGTAGCGATGTAATATTTGTGACGGGCAACCTAAAACAAATTATTTTTTATATGAGTACCACTTATTTTGATATATTTCAGCATACAAATTTAATTTATTTATATTTTCTTCAATTTGCATTTAAAATTAACAGAGTTTTACCTGGGTGTAAATAAGATGTCCTCTATCATCATAAACTAATGTCATGAATCTATTTTCTCTTGGTGAATAAATGTGGCTAACTTCATGAGGTTTCTCTTTATTAGTATAGAAAAATTGTGTAACATTTCCAAAGTTATCTTTTCTGGTAGATAATCTGTAATAAAAAGGAGTATTGTAGCCTTGAAAGTGATTTATGTCAAAAATAAACAAAATTTACTAAATTACATTTATCGATCTTCCTTACCTATCAAGGTGATCGTAGTAATACCGGACGTCAAATCTACCCCGTTTTGTGGCTCGAATCAAAAGGCCTTTTGCATTATATTGGAATCTCTCTTCTCTTGCGTTTTGAGAAACAAGACCACGGCTATCATATCGATATTGACCTTCACCAAATTTAATTATACGGTCCATATCGTTATACTCCATAGGTATAGTATTTCCTCTGTACGTTAAGGATAGCATATTTCCATTATCATCATACCTAAATCCCCATGGTTCTTGCGCTTCTACGCCAGTTAATTGACCATCACAGTCCCAAGTATAATTTTTTACATTAGTGTAAGTATTGACTCCTACATTTCGGGTGTGAGTTCGTGTTTGGGATATTCTTCCATGTCTATCATAAGAAAACTCCATTCTAAATACTTCCATTCTATGAATGTTAACTGTTATTTCTTTTTCAAGAAACTGTTCACTAACAGTTCTTGAAAACATAGCAATACCGTCATATACAGACGTTTCATTCCATTTCTGTTTAGAGACTGTAAATTGTCCTAAGACTTCAGGGGCACCTGTCTTACTATTGTAAATGATGTGGTGCGGTATAAGGGTCTGACCTCCTATGCGTCCTTGTACTGCTGTAGTTCTGTAGTTATTATCATATTCATATATAATTTTCGCGTTGCTTAGTCCTGTCTTCGCACCATAGTCAAGTCTTTCTTCAGTAAGTAATCCTCCAGCGTAAGTAGCTTCCCAGCGATAATCAACATCGCGGTCCACATGTAGTATTTCTGATGGTAAACCACTATTTTCAGAATAATGAATTTGAGTTTGACCGTCTCCGTGAATGACTTCGGATATTTTGTTGGTTGTAAAGTAGCGGTATATTATACGAGCGCCATCTCCTGGGAAGACAGTTTGCAATAGTTCACCAGTGTGAGAATAGTGTTGCAAATATTTCTTAGTAGATCCGGGTGGTGTATACGTAACACGTAAGAAGCCTATAGATGGTTGAACACTGAATGAATGGTTTGTTCCGGATGGCAATATGACGTGAGTTAAGCCACCGTCGCTATCGTATTTGTATTTGAAATTTCTTTGACTAGCTAACGATATCCTGGAGACGAGATTTCCTTCATTGTAGTAGATGAATTTTGTTCCATCTTGAAGGCTCGTGATTTCCGAGAGCATGCCGTGGGGATCATAACTATATGTTTCTTCTGAAACACCCCACTTCCATCCATTTATTCTATTAAATCTGTCATATGAAATATTGAGCGGCACACCAGCACCATGCGGAGTAAAAGATAATGGTAATCCAGCTACATCATAAGCTATTGTGAACAAAGGAATTCGATCTGCATTAAAGAATGTTTCTTTGCTTTTAAATTGATCAAACTCAATAATTAGGACACGCGAGTCATTAACCCATATTTCACGATTTAAAGTTTGTTGTGGATTTCTGACGTCACCTACTAAGGTGTACAATGAGTACATATTATTTACCAATCCGTCGCCAAAAGTAGTAGTTTGATGTGACCACATATGTAACATTTCAGCTTCAATAGGTAAAGCGGCTTCAAGTAAAGGATGCTTAGAAGCTGCTATACTTTCAAATTTACCAGACCACGGTGTATCAATAACCAACGTGTTGTTAGTAAACATACGACCTTCTGTTACTTGCTTTCCATTGTTTATAGTAATTTGCTTAAACGACTGGCCGTGGAGAACATATTCGCATTTCTTAGATACGCCCACAGGAATTGTGCTGGTTGGATTTGAAACAGTTACTGCAAGACCATAATTTTTAGCGAGTCCCGATGTTATATGTACTTGCTCACCTGATGGCATAATTATTTTAGTGACACGTCCAAGCTCATCGTACGCATAAATCACTGTATCACCAGCCTGTAAAATTAAAGAAATTATGTTATTGATATAGTTGATTATTTATAATGAACTATCAGATTAATAATGACTAAGTCTGAAACATACCCCTGATCGACTATTGAGTAATCCTGTATTAGCATCATAATCTAATTCTATTTCAGATGTACCTTTTTCGGTTATTTTAGTTAAATAACCAATTCCTGATATTTTAAGTTCTAGTTTATGGTCTTGTGTATTTTCAATGGAACTAACGATATTACTATAGTCTCTTAACAATTGAATTTTGTTGCCTGATGCATCTGTTACTGTCGACAATTTTCCAAAACTAGTATTTTTAGAGTACAAGAACGAATATCTTGTTTTTCCCGAAGTCAAATCTTTAGTAGTTATGTGCTGTCCGTAACGATTAAAAACATAAATTTCTGAGGTAGGCGGATATGGTATTCTAAATTCTCCATTTTCATCATGTGATGGTAAATAATGTTTTAATGCCAATATATGAAGTGAACCTGTGGAATAAATGAATGCCATTAAATATATAAATTTATTGCATTAAGGCTTGTAATATGATTTATTACCATAATGTTGTGTATGTCTTTTACCTTGATCGACTACGTTTAGAACGCCATCTGGTGTAACAGCTAAAGCAGATATAGTCTGGAATTTGGCATTAGATGATAATAAAGTTTCAGTGTTAGTTGGAGGTTCATCTCCGACGGCCACACTTAGACGACAAGGACATCCACCAATTTCGTCCCTTGGATTTATAGGAACAACCGTAGCTGACATTGATGTGTTACATTCACAGCTTAATTCTTTAAAATTTTCTTGCAATTTTCCAGCAAAATGCATAATTTTACTAGAAGGATCTATGGTTTTTATCGTGTTAGTCTTTTTAGCATCTGATTCAGCCACGTAGAGAATGCCACTGGGTGCGAATGCTAAAGCTAATATAGTACCCAAGCTGGAATCTTCTCTAAAATCTGTATTCGTCCTGTTTACAGGCTTCACAATTGGTTTTCCATCACTTCCAAGTCTGCAATGTGACGGCTGACCTGCGACTACCTTTATTTTCATGTCGACTGTCAATTTTAAAATTATTCTATCATCTATAAAGTATAAAGATCCGTCTAATGGCGACAAAGCAACACCAGTTGGCCACTGTAGTTGAGCGTCATATGGAGGAATAGCTCCACGACAAGGAACTGGAGACCAATGGTTGTGATGTCCATGGTGACCTACTAACGTGTGTATAATGCCACTTGGGTCTACAGCACGGATATTAGTTCCATCTGCTATATACATTGTTCTATCTGCAGCAATAGCGAGACCTGGAAAAAAACAACTTTAAAATATCTTGTCTATACATACTATATAAAGTAACAGAATTACTTAAAAATATATATTTTTTATTTTTAATATTTTATTTTATAAAAACAATCGATACCTTTTGGATGAGCCAATTTTGCTTTGATAGCAGGTCCTTCATCACCACAGTTGGAATCGTCTCCTGGCACACATCGATCTCCATTACCAACAATTGGTTCAGAGTTCGTTGCTGGGTCACGTACTTTATCTAAAACTATAACTCTTCTAACTTGATGTCTTTCAGAGTCTGATATATATAGATATCCATCTGCTGGTGATATACATATATAGTATTGATATGCAACTTGCGTGGTCCTGGAATACACATTATAATAATCTATAGTGAAATCACCGATTTCAATTGTATAATATGATATTAAATATGAATAAAAAATTATTAAAAAAATGTTGTAGTCACAAAACTTACTCTAATTGCAGCACTGTAGTAACAACTCCTTCAGGTGTTATACGACGTACAAGGTTAAAATCACCGACGTAAAGAGATCCATCAGGGCCAGAGGTAAGCGCGGTAGGTGTGAGAAGGCGTGAATCTGCAGCTTTTCCATTACAATGATCAGGGCAATTGAGCGATCTTTGTAGACCTGTCCCCATTACCACCTAAAATTTTTAATAAGATATTAAATTGTACGACTCTAGGTTGACTGCCCATATTATAATGACCTATAAAATAAATGTTATCTATACTTATAATAAATCTGTAGAGAGGTCAATTCTGTACATGAAATATAT
>DVQK01000380.1:0-11820 GCA_018231685.1 Heliconius clysonymus
GATTATAACAATTTCTTTTCGTTTCCAGGTAATAATAATCCAATTCGGCGGCATGGCGTTTAGCACTGCCGGCCTGTCGATAGACCAATGGTTGTGGTGCTTGTTCTTCGGCGCCGGCACATTAGTATGGGGACAGCTCGTCACTACTATACCTACTAGAAAGATACCTAAGAAACTTTCGTGAGTATTTTAAGACTACATAATTTTTGGTTGATTTTGTGTGTATGTTTATGTAACAATATCTAATTGACTATGGCGATTTAGTTAAACCGATTTTTTTGCGTCACTGGATGCCGCTCGGTAAGCAGCGGGAGCTTTAAAACACACCGTTCTCCATTTCCCGTCAAATTTTCAAGACATTGCGTGTTGTGTGGTACATATCAATACCATCTTTCGATTTGTCACCAAAGTAAAGAATTGAAAATAATTTTTATTTTCTCGAGTGGCAATGGAGATGGGTTCTACCCACAACCATCGCGTTAACAGTCAGAATCTGTGCCGCTGATCTACGACGGCCTTCTTAAAACGTAATTCTAATATTAACTGCATACGCCGAAAAAATAAATTAAAAAAAAGCTTACAAAGTTTACAAAACAAACTCCTAAAAATACCGAACCCGATGAAACGCTCTGAACAGATGGGGCCGTGGTCAACCCGACCCCGAGACCATCCAGCCGGGGCCCGACTACGACGCGGACCTCGACAAGAAACCCCGCGCCGGACAGATACTGTGGATACGTGGCCTTACGCGCCTCCAGACGCAGGTATGTGCCGGGCCGCTGGCCTGCTGGCTGGGGTGGGGGTTGACGGATACATTATTGTTGCAGGTTACTAGTATCTGTGGGAATGGGGGTTGACGGATACATGATTGTTTTAGGATTAGTAGTTAAACTGTGGGAACGGGTACGTGGGGTTAGGTGGGGATACGAGATCGTTTTAGGGATAAGTAGGTTTAGTTAGTTGTACATGTAACATGATATTGTTTTTATTTGTATTGTAGATAAATTAGAAATCGTTTGTTTCAAATTTGATATTAGTGGAGTAACTTAAAACTGGTTATAATAGTGAGAATAGTTTTATAATATTTTAGTTTAAATTGTTAATTATCACTTAAATAACATTTAATTACTGCACATATCTTTCTTTCTTATAACTTTCGATTTAGCAATAGAAAATATGTCACATAAACTTATAGCATAATCTAGAATGAAATAGTTAGTGACGTTTCAAAACATCATGTATCCGTCTAATTTGTAAAAGGGCCTATGCGATATAGACCATATGATTTGCTTTACAAAAAGACGAAAAAAAAGAGAATATGGTCATTTGCTTTAAAAACTATATATATAAATTTGGGCTTAAATTTTGTGCTAAAAGGCAAAATGTGGGTAGCTACCGCAATTTTATGTTTGGGTACTTGTAATATTATTTGTTTTTAATATTCCATATTATAAACAAATAACTATTACAGAATATATATTATGTCTTTGACTGGTTTTTGCAATGTTTTTTTTTATATCTGATGATTAAATTGCAAATTTCAATCAACTTAGATAATACTATCAATGATGAATTTTAAAATACCCACATTGATTTTAGTATTATCTAAAAATATTTTTGGGTTACTGTTCAAATCTATGTTTTTATTTTAAATGTATACATACATAGATTTTCTACAGTAACAATTTATTTTTAATTAAATAAATAATAATAATAGGAGTGGCAGAAAGTGTTTGAGGAATATAATATGAACTATATGAGAGGGATAAGTTTTAGGTTACAGCGACACTGTATGTCCAATACAGTGTTAGTATCAACAGGTCAACACTTCGAATACGTGGGCATCCTACGCTAAGTCGATATTATTGTCCATTTATATATATTTTACTATTTTGCATTACAAAATCGATACCACCATTATTTAATACTATGCATATATTCATATAGAGAAATATAGAAGGTTACGCTAATTCATTTTGTTTACACATTTTGATTTATTGGTACAGTAAGCCGGATTGTTCACAGTTCCGAAATCTCCGTGTTAGATTTATATATGACACAAGTAAAGCGATAATGAATTCAGACTATCTAACTAGACGGTTTATTTCAGTTGTTTTCATATTGTTTTTATTCAATTTTTATTTTTTTTATTTCACATCTCGTTGTTTTTTTATTCTCCTATACTTGTTTTCTCTTTCAATAGTTATTATTTCAACCCACACAGAGAAACACTTTACAGAGTATATTGTAGTTGCTATTATTTTGGCCCATGATTAACGTAGTGGTTTTGTTCGTTCGCTAATTTAGACTTTAGATATTCTTTACAAATTTATTATAAAAAAGTTATAAATTGTATAAATCATACAATTCTTTATGTATAATAAAATTAGCGACCGTACAAACATAGATTTTATATTTTCTAATACTTTGCCGACCCGGTTTCTTGACATCCCCCTTTCACTCTCTTGCTTACGTACTTTATTTACTTCTTTCAAAACTCTTCTTTCCGGATGTCACGAGGCCAGGCCGGCCCGAGTACACTAGATAGATACATCGCGTAAAGGCCATGCATGAACCGCAGTACCAAACAGTCTGACGCTTCCCGAGTTTATATCATTTATCAAAACCCGAGTTGACCGATACCCACCTCCCACCCATTGGCATGATCTGTAGGCTGTGACGATTGTACTTATCCCTCACGAACAGTCACTATGACTAGATAATAGATCACCCAGATAGACATACATTCAACCACATTGCGATATGAATATGACTACTTCTTTTTCTATCTATCTTTTATTTAGTCATACTGACTGTTTGATTTTTTTTAATACTATTTTTTTTTTCTCTACATATTTATTTATATATAATATATATTAATTTTGTTGTTTTATTTTTTAATTAAGAATAGTGTTTTTTTTTGCTTGTGATACGCCAACCCGATACATCCTCGCTACTATCCAACCCGCTCGTTGAATGAGTCGCCGCTCGCCGGCGAGGCCGCACGGCGAACTAACAAACGTTACCGATATCGATAAGCAATATTAATTTGTTTTAAATATTTTGCTCACTTTTTAATTATTTTAATATTTTATTTTTTACCGGATTGTGTTCATTTGATTAAAAAGGAACGTTAATTTGAGTGTGGAGTGGATTTTTCTTGAAAATTATATGGCATTATGTATAGAGAGCATGCCGTGAGTGCTCGCCGTACTAACACCAAGTTAACCGTCAGTCGATATCGTCTCTTTCCTCTGCCGTTGTACCGTCAATGTTTATGTTTTGTTTTGTTTTTTTTTTGTTGTTTTTCTTTGTATGTGAATGTTGTCCCTTAGAACCGTGTTTTGGGGGGGGTGTTCTGTCAAGGGGTGTAAGCGTCAAACTGGACAGCGAAGAGTTGATAGTATCGTAGAGCCTTGCCTTGCCGTTGGAAAGCCTTCATTGTATTATTTTGCGTAACCTGTTAGGCTTGTTGTAGTGTCCATATGTGTTGTGTATATAGTTGGAACAAGGCGTGTCGCCGCCTGGTAAGTATCACATATAGAATAACATGCCCCTAACTAAATTAAAAATTAAACATGTTTTACTAAAACAGAATTTGTGAAGCTTCCATAACACCGTTTTTACAATTATGATGTTTACCGAAAATATTGATTTTAATTTTTTATCAGAAATAGTTTATAAAGAAATACTGTTTTGGTATAATCACATTGTAAAATCGAATAAAAAAAAATGTAGGCAAGTATTCCTCCTTGGCTCCCGAAATATGATATTATAACTAATATCGAAGATAGCATGCTAGTTCTTAAGTAAAAATCATTTGAGATCCATACTGAGAACGTATGTACGTGACCGCGAGCCACCACCATAGAGATTATGGAATTTGAAATGGATTAAAATATAAAATACGCTATAAATAAAAGCTAAATAAAACCATGATAAATACGTGTGTTGCGTTAGAGCCGTTGTGCTGGCATAATTTAGGTGTTCCGACGATATCGGTAGTAACCCTCGTCCAAGCATCTTTAGGTGTCACCCTGCGTTGTGTAGGCGTAGTGTAGCTGTCTAAAGGGTAGCGAAGGCCTCGACTCGTAACCTCCTTTAGTTTTAATTTCTGTTTCCCATTTTTGTTTTTGTTTTGTTTGTTCTCATTATGTTGGCACTTCAGGTCATATTCACGCGACACCGGCTTCGGCCGCATACATGTCTCATGTACACGGACACATTTCTGTTTTTTTGTTCAGTTATAGCTCTAACATCTCGTACGCGTGCATGTCTATACTCGTATATATTATTTAACTTTTCGATGTTTGTGATTGGAACCCCTGGCCAAATCTAACCTGATCCTACTGTTCAAATTTTAAACTGTGAAAAGCCGGTTGAAACAAATTATCTCTATCACTAGACTTCATCAGTTTCATTCCAACAGAGAGACTGACTGACGTTTTATAAGTTTCTACAACTTCCTTTAACATTGTCGTCGACACTAATTGTCCCATGAGCTTCCATGTACAGACACCGATTATTTACAATGTTATTATAACTTTAAAGGTAAAGTCTATATTCGTGTTGGCCTGCTTGTAGCTACGACAGATATGGGGGCACAAGTTATTTTGGGACACGTCAATAATAAACGTATTTTGATCGTTCTGACGTCATCTGTTTTTTTTTTTTCGAAATGTAGTACTGCCTCTGCTATTTTATAATTATTTTCTTTTTTTGTTTTTATTTTTAATTTTTTTGTAAACAGTATTATAATATTTGTTGGAAATGAAATATTTCAGTTGTTCTGTTTATTTGTATCTTAGCGTTTACTTTAGTAATTTAAGTATTAATTTAATATATTAATATATTTGTATTAAGTATTAAGGTGGTAATAATTTCGCGTTTCTTGTAGTAATATCCGGATCTTTGCAAATAACTAGGTTTCTCATCGCCCAAAGAATAAACGTAAAAGTCTTCTTTCATTATTCTTCTTTATCTTCCTTTATACGTTGTATAGGTTTTCGGTTTTCTCTCATCTCTAATAAGATAAATCTAAAATTTTACCATAACTATGGTGATCAAAGATGACGTCGAACGAGCAAAGCATATAGGTTAGGCGTGTAGGTTTGTCGCCCCATATCTGGGCGAGCGGTTGTAAAGCTAGGGCGTGGCATAGGACGGTGTCGAATGGGGCGAGCCGCGCGTCGTAGAGAGATGTTGTTGGCAGCCACGGCCGGTGTTGGAGACGGAGGTGTAGTGGAGGGCGCGGCGGCTGGCAGCGCGCTGCGTGCGACGGACGCTCACGGTACACCACCCCTAGTCCTAGCCCTAGCCTGGCCTAGTCTAGTCCTAGCCCTAGCTCTAGTCTAGCCTAGTCTCTTCTGGCCTGGTCTAGTCTAGCCTAGTCTGGCCTAGCCTAGTCTAGTCTAGTCTGGCCTAACACGCTCGCGGCGAGTTACGACACTGACACCTGGTATTTTTGAATTGGATTCGTTAGAGTTGTACGTGTGATAATTTGTGATTTCACTATCTTTCGTTGTATAATTTATCACCATCAACATTTTTGCTTTACTGTTTCCTTTATAATTTGCTTTCGTTTCTGTCTTTATTTGATTCATTTAGTTTTTGTTGCCCTTCTACATTAGCTAATAACCTAGTTTGTTAGTTTTCATTTCGTTCCCACATTGTTCAATCAGTTTTTTAGCGTTTCGGAAGATTCATCGAACGCCACAGCGCACTCTGTGGTGCGGTAAGTATCAGTGTCGATGACTCACCGAGAGCACTCCAATAGTTCTGTTCGTCTGTTTGCATCTCCCACGTTTCTGGCTGTAGATGTCGCCCTCATCTGGCACCGTCCGCCCCCTCACCTCCCCGCTTGTCGATCTTCACTCACCATCGAGACTAGGGTCTGTCGGCCGCACGTAGTGTCGTTGCATGGCCACCGGGCACAGGCGACCGGTCGGAATCCACACCACACTCTACATAGCTTGTCGCGATCGGTGATCGAGCGTCGCGAGGGTGTAGGCGCGAGGCGGAGAGGCGTGAGAGGCGTGACGTCACGCGCGTGTGTTGGTTGGTTGCAGCTGCGCGTGGTGCGCGCGTTCAAGTCCACGCTGGAAGACCTGGAGGAGCGCCTGTCCGCGCACTCGGCGGCGGGCCTGCGCTCGCGCCTGCGCGCCGCGCCGCCCGACATCGCCTACATCGACGCGGACGAGCCCGCGACCCCCGCGAACCCCGCGACCCCCGCCAACCGCACCGAGACCACCATATTCTAGACGCGCACGCGCACTCCCGTACTTAACCCGACCCCGAGCCGGCTCGACGCGACCACATATTGTATAAGTGTTGAATTTTTAAATTAGATGATAGCAATAATGTATGATGATAGTTAGGCGGACGTCGGATCGTGCCTCGCGCGCCGATACTAACGAACACTGCTACTCTGTACGGACTGTCCATCTATATGTAAATAACTTTGCAATTCTCGAACGTCTTTATATATATATATATCGGAGCAGTGATATTTTATATAGTTCTTACGACTCGATTTTACTCCTTTAAGTATACTTGTAACTTAACTCTCGTAGTCTCTTAAATTTTACTACATTACTAATACTTTAAGAATCCTCACTAGCTTCTTGTGTGAGTAGTATGGACGAGGAGCACGCTCGAAGTTTGATCGAATCGACGTGCTCCGACGGCTGTTTTGGTGTTTTGTTTCATAGTAAATTTTGGGACCATTTATACCCCGTTTCTGCCTAAAACTGGGATACAATTAGATACTACAATTATATAAATGACTGTATGTTATTTTGTCAGATTATTCTTATAGAAGAACACTATGTAATCTAATAGCTGTACGGACCTTGTATTGTATAAGCCAAACTGAAGTATAGTACGACCGAAGGGCACTCGCCACACGCTCGGACCACGGAGCGAACGAACTTAACTATATGTAGAGTATTCGAATGTTACGAGATCTATTTACAATTAATAAATTTTGAAGCAAATTCCATAGCATTTTCTTTCACTAGTATTGTTATGGTGGGGGCCGCCCAGTCTTAGAAAGAACGCTCTATTTCAGATGTTAACGGTAAGTTTAGGTCAGATCGAGTAGCCCTGCGAGACGCCGCCACCGCAAGGCGCATACGTAGGTACATAGGTATCACACTAGCCTAGGCGTAGTGAGGCGTAGTGACGTGTAGTGACGCGTAGTAGTGCTCTAGTGACGCATGGCGCCGTGTTGCACGCTGTCCCACGTCTTCGGTACATACGGTACACGACACCCTTGATTAAAACGGTCGACGACGCCAGCGGCCATTTTGTGACTTGCACGTCAACCTACAAAATGGCTGCCACACTTAGATTGTAAGTACAGAGTATCTATTGAAGATGTATTGTTTAACTTTGGTACAAATGTTTTTCTTTTGTATTTTTTAATAATTATCTTTTTTGCTTCGCATTTAAAGTGTGATCATGCTTATGTTACAGTTTATGCATGTATACAGATGTCTGTGAGTATGCACAAGTTGTTTTTTTTTTATTATTATTTAAATTAGATGTTTGGTAGCGTAACTGATGTATTGTAGTTTATTGATGCTATGTTTAACGTTTATTTATTATTTACATTACGAATAACGGAGTCTCAAGTCTTAACATACTTTATACGCATAGAACGCCAGTGTTCAATATTATTAATTTTTTTATTAAAAAAAAATATTTTGATATTTTCATCACAATAACTACCAAACCTCTAACTCTTAGTATTTAAGATGCTAAAAACAAAAAAAAATTATACATAATTTAATATCCATTACTACACCAAAACTAGATATTAAGAATCAAATATAAGTTATGGTTACAAAACTTAAAAGCTTGTACTACTTTTTTTACATTTTTCATTTATTTTTATCGTTGACTCGGTTGTGTAAGTACTTATTTAATAAGTTGATTTCATTATCTTATTTTTGAGTTATGTGTAACGATTACTATTAAAATATACTTGCATACTTAACCGGCGCATAAACACCTTAATCTTAAACTCATTTTAATAAAAATATTTATTAGAATTGTACCGATATTTCATTTAACTGTACCCGAGATTATTCCGCACTCGTCCGCGCGTTAGCTCACATACCGGATTGGTCAATTTGTTGCGTAGTTGAAGCTTCCCACACGGATTTTTTTCCCTCTATATTATATATTTTTTATATATTTTTTCATTGCTACTGGATGCCCCGCCCCGCTAGTGTGAATGCCCCTATCCTAGTTAAATTTAGGCACCTAATTAGTAACGAAACTGCTATAAAAATTTTAATAAATTTTCTACTAACAGCTACGATTCCTCACTTCTTGTAGTTTTGGACTTCTAAAACCAAAATGCTAACATACTAATCTTCTCTATTATCTATTTATCTAGCCATAGAACAAAAAATCGTAATAGTGCTAATAATAGTGTTGCCATAATTTGGTTTTGGAACGCCACAGAGCTCTTTTTTTCTTTTTCGTATTGGCAACACTAAGCAGTTTGGTTACGTAGCGTAGAGCGATGCCGCCGATGACGCCATTGACACGTGCGTCATGTTGTTTTACAGCAAAAAGCGGACATATTGGCCGGCCGCAGGATATTTGTCAATAATTATTTGGCGGAGCACAGGAGGATCAGCGTCCAATCCGGCGGCAGCTTGCCAGCGCTCAGCCCCATCTCGCATCAAAGCGATGACTAAAAACAAAATAAAATCAAAAAATATACACCGAACTATACAAAATTATACACCAAGACTTTAAACGTTAAATGTAATCTAAATATTTCGATATAAAACATAAGCTTTTTATATATCGGGTGATCAAAATATTAACTGCCAATAAACATCGCCTGTTCAAGTTTATTCTAAATATATAATCTCCAAATAAAATTTTCAAATTTTCCATAAAATCTCGTATATGTGAAAGTAGAATAGTTAAGACTTGAAAATGTTTACAAAACGAATATACTAGTATATTAAGACAAATATTAGACAACTTGCAAAATATTAAATATAGATTTAAACTTATGGTGCACTGTTCTAGAAAAATATATATATTAGCGATAAAATTATTCTTTCGTAGCCGATAGTCAGAAGCACGTTATTTATTTTTTTACAAAACGGTTATATAAATAATAATGTTTCTGTAAATAATCGTACTTTTCCTTTTATGTTTAATGGATGTTCTATGGCGTTGTTGTGTGTTTAGCTAATGTTCAAATTTTATAATGAATATTAATTTTATAATGACATAATTCTAGTGGCATATTTATAAATAAAATGTTTCTTGCTACCCAAATGCTTAACTAATAATTAATTATAGAAGATATTTAAATTTGCTTGATATTTATCTTATTTTGTTTATTGGATGCTATATTTAAATGTAATCTCGTGGAGACTTTATGTTGTAGCAAAGTTATGTTCGTGTTTACTGTAAACACTCGAGTGTTTTTACAAAGTAAATTTCTTGTAGTCACTCCAGAATTCTAGAAAGATACTTTGTAAATTTGTGTTGTCAGTATGGGCTGTGATTTGGAATTTTTAGTGAACCAATATTTCTACTTTATGTACTTTCTTTACATGCTTTATTTTTAAATGTTTAATATTTTAGAACCTTGACGTGCATGTGGTAGAATTTTAGACATAGGTAAAATTATATTTTTCTGTCACACTACACTATTCTTACTTCCTAGTCTTCCAAACTTTTATTTCTGACTCTTTTGTTTCTTTGTATACTGCAGGTTCCGTCTCAAGCAAATTTAAATATCCTTACGATGCGTGAGGATTTCTAAATATTTAATGATATATTTATTTACGTATGTTATAGCGTTTATATGTAATTATTTGATGCACTTTGTGTAGTAACTCGCCTGCTACTAAATAATGATATTAGGATTTAAAATATACTAATGCGTGTTTGGTGTACACCAAGTGATAGTTAATAAAAGTAAAACTTTTATCAAAACCTTTTCTAATATTACGCTTATAGTGATTTCCTTCACGGCGATAGATGAACACTTATAGTGGAGCATGAGTTTCTGCGACACAGTTTGGCAACGAATATGGTATAAACTATATGGTACTCTATTAATTCGTTGTTTCTGCTTGTCTCTTATTAAACATTAGTAATAAAGTATCTATATTCCAAAGTAACTTTCATTTCACCCCGTGCCTCGTTGGGAGCTGCATTTATAAGGTAACTGGCCGTCTACGAACTACTATATACTTGATGTTGGCCAAGTGTTTGATGTTGTCATCCAACGTTGGCCCGAATGTTTGTCGTAGGGTAAATCGATGTTAGAGACCGCTTAGCTTCATCTTGTCCAGCGACACAGCATGCCATTAGACTTACTTGTAACTGCATTGAAATAACTTTTTCATATATTTTATGAAATAGTTACAAGCAATGAACGCTCGACACTTAAATATGAAGTCACCGTATGCTGCAATATATACATAAGTGTTCTGCTTCGTAGAACTTAGTATCACTGTAATTAGATTGATGGGACACTAGATAGAAAAATATTGGTACTACTATAAGTAATCAATTCATTTGCTACCACCTTACCCATAGCGCTTATGTATGTATATATTTAAATGTTTTATATAGTATAAATAGATATCTGGTATGTGAGCGACTCCGTTGATACAATATGTGTGCTTTACTAGATCGTACCGCATGAAGGAACGAAACCGAACACACCCAATCGTGTGTGCAAACACACCGACACACACGCACACAAACAGAGTTACACAAAATCAGTGTTATAGCTTCAACGCATTTGTCTCTACCGAGAGCTATGTTTATTTCAGATCGATGTGTTATATATTGTATTATTTTTTTAATTTGGTTTTTATTTATTTTTTAATTTACAATTTTATAATATAGATGTAACGGAGCCCTGGATGGAAAATGTATAAATATAGTTATTAAGTGCACAACCCATGAATGTGCTTGTTACGGTAATAGGAAGACCCTGCGTTATTTTAGTTCACCTACTCTATTTTTAATTTATCTTCTTCCTGAGACCTGTTAGCTTCGCGAGGCACTGCTTCGGACAGTCCTTAATGATCTTCTAATGTATTCACTTTCTATAAAAATTTCCACTGCTATGCCTTCGAACGCTATTCCAAATTACGTACGTACCCATTATTTTATTTTTTATTACTAAATAATTATTTTTTTGTTAAGACTTATTATTTTGTATTATATTCTGTTGTTTTCTATATTCATTTTATGTTTGATATTTACTGTACAATTTATATTATATGTTATATTAAGCCTATTTATTTTAATGAATAGCGTTCGATCGTCAAACACTGCAGTCCATTTAAATATCGCGTTCGCCTCTACTTATCGTAAATCTTTTACTTCATATTCTTGTTTTGGTTTTCTTTTCCATGATACCCCATTGCACACGGAAGGTCATAGGTGGCGAGTTACAAGAGCGCTTGATTCCTGTGCCCTACAGCAAGACTTCTACCGATCAAGCTGTAAGATTTCAAACAAAGCCTGCTCTTTCACACACCTCTACGTTTTTTTTACTATTTTCTTTGTCCTTTGTTTTGTTTTTCTATTTACTATACTCTACAACTGTTCTATCAGTGACTATCGTTACGTTGTCTATCCACACTGACCTTTTAACTTCACCTTCTAATTTGTACGTTTGTGTATATTTTATTTCGGCTTTTTCATACCACTCTTTGTGTAGATATGAAATTAATCGGTCAGTGTTCAGCTTGCATGCTCATCATCGCTGGCATGGTTCCAATGCATGCTTTCATAATATTACAAAACGGTTCCTAAACG
>DVQK01000381.1:0-11800 GCA_018231685.1 Heliconius clysonymus
AAAGTTTGTGGAAGAATTAATTCGCTATAGCCGCTAGATAAAGATAAAAAACAGATATATTATTCTTAAAATAACCAGCATATAAGTACACGCATAATATAACACAAAAAGAATTACTCAACGATAATTTTCTACTTGCATGACGCTTTTATTTTAACGCATAACAACTGTTTTCTAAAATCACATTAAACTTTTTGGTTGTCTATATTACGCACACAATTTCCTATTATACACATATACAATTTGTAACTATCCAAATTCTTTTTATGTATATACAAATTAAATTTACATAATTTGTGAAAGTAATTGAAATTTTCTAACTGCAGCTTTGTTCATTAATACACACCACACCATTCACTATATTTTCACACTCTAATTTCATTGGTACGATTTCAGCCTATGGGTATCCTCTCAATTCTTGAGGAAGAGTCTATGTTCCCGAAAGCCACCGATCAGACCTTCGTTGAGAAGTTGAATAACAACCACTTGGGTAAATCCGCTCCTTATCTGAAGCCTAAGCCCCCCAAGCCTGGGTGCCAAGCCGCTCACTTCGCTATTGGTCACTACGCCGGTAATGTAAGTAATCAACGCGTATTATATACTATTATAGACCCTAAATAAATTCTTCAGTTTGGTGATAGAAATAATAAAAATTATGGTGGTACATAGGTCGGTTACAACATCACTGGATGGCTTGAAAAGAACAAGGACCCTCTTAACGACACTGTCGTCGATCAGTTCAAAAAGGGCCAGAACAAACTGTTGATTGAGATCTTCGCTGATCATCCTGGTCAATCTGGTGATGGTGGTGCTGGCGGCGGTGGCAAGGGTATGTATAATTTTAATAGACCATCCATGTATATTTCTTCATAATAATCTCTTATTTCCTTTACCTTAATTTTAGTAAAGCTATGAATATTTCTTACCTGGTGGCTGTCATCAATGGTAATAACGGACAACAACGTATATAATAATTTATATTTTTTTTATTGATATTTTATGGCTAAGTATTATGGATAAATATTTTAATATTGGCCAAGTTTCATTTTTTTTTAATTTAGAGCTTAACTACTGAACTGATTTTAAAGTAATACATATCGTGCAAACATCATATACTCGTACCATACTCGTAACAATCATTACTTTCCATTTCTCAAATATCTTTTGCGTGAAATAGGCGCTGGAGGCAAGCGTGCCAAGGGTTCTGCCTTCCAGACTGTATCATCACTTTACAGGGTAAAAAAGACAAACGCCTGCTCGATCTTTGCTTCTATGTCACGTGGCTTGTTGTCCTCGTCTATCAACATGTTTAGGATTGACACCTTAAAAATAAAAATTGTACAAATGAAGAAATAGGTGTCAATCCTCCATGCTTCACCATAATACATATTTGTCCACGTCAGTCTATGTTTCACAGCGATTTAGTTATGTAAGCGCCTTACAGGTATATCATCGGAGATATCTATGTATTCTATATATTCTATGTCGGTTGTTGTGATCGTTCTGGCATTAATTGTTGCTTCTTAATGTATATTCATAGGCGGTCGCGGTAAGAAGGGTGGTGGTTTCGCCACTGTATCCTCCGCCTACAAGGTACACAAAAATTATGATTATTTATTTATTTGTATTTTTATCACCCTCATTCGGTGTAGATATATGTACTTAAATCTACATCATATGAAACTATTTCTTTAGACGAAATAGTTATTAAATCTATAAACAGGAGGATGAGGAACACTCCTCTTTTCATAATCATTTGAATAAATTAATTAAAATAATGTAAATTTTTAAATTTCACCATCCATTCCAGACATGAAATACGTACGTGTCGATATCGTTAACGCGCAAACCGTCTAGAAAAGACAATTTTTACTGCTGACTACTCTACTAAGCTTTTTGTTGTGTGTGTCTAACTCCAGTGTTACGTGTGTGTTACCTAATTATTCATACGTGTCGTCATTATAATACTTCAATTTATATATCATTTCACATTGTGTGTGAATTTTGAAAATCATAAAAATTTCTATATTTCGAAATATTACATTTAAAATAATGTCTTAACAAAAAAAATATATAATATCTAAAGTTTGGTGTTACTTTTTTTCGCATTTGAAAAATTAAACGAGCAAAAACTAATAATTTACATATCTATACAGGAACAACTTAACAACTTGATGACAACTTTGAGATCTACTCAGCCTCACTTCGTACGTTGTATCATTCCCAATGAATTGAAACAGGCTGGTGAGTTATATTTGAATTTATATACAGAGATATTCACTCACTTCATATATATATTTTTACATTAAGTATCTGAAAACTGGAATCACCTAATAAATCGTGAATTTTATGACTATCTATCTATATATATATATATACAACGCCCACAGTATATTCGCCCAACACTCACAAAGTTGTGTAGGTGTCGAGTGATGGAACTATAATTAACAGCATCAGCCCGGGCTACTAAACATGTTACACGAAAATGTCTTAGATGACCTAATAAATAAGATCATCGTGGATGTATTTATAATAATAAAACGTCATGTGTGGAGTAGTATTTAGATAAATAACTTATCTTTTACCTTGTATGAAAATATAATATGGGAATATAATGCTATGGATGTTTAATTATTTCATAGATTAGGGGATTTAATTACATATTTGTTTATTGCCACCAGGTCTCATCGACTCTCACCTTGTGATGCACCAGCTCACCTGTAACGGTGTGCTTGAAGGCATCCGTATTTGCCGTAAAGGTTTCCCCAACAGGATGGTCTACCCAGACTTCAAGCTCCGGTAAGATGTCTAATAAAATTTTAAAATATTTTGTTATTAGAAGTATCATAATATATTTATGATATCATAGAAAATATATTTAATATTTTAATTTAGATATTTAAAGGCTATACTCGTAAGTATACAGGTATAATAAACGATTATTTTTTTTGGCAGTCTAAACAAATTCTTTTAGCTCTGGAGCATTTGTATATCTGGAACGATTTTATTCTTGTACACACGCAGATCGCAGCACGGCTATTGCTGACGTCATAGGAAGCATGCTCTTTATGAGTAACACGATCTAAATATATTTGGATGAATCAAATTTTACGAATCCATACTCACATACTTGAGTCGACGACTAAGTATATCTAGATAATTCTTCAACGATTGCTAAACTATTATTTAACTAAACTAAATAGTATTTAAAACAAAACAGTTACATGATACTTGCACCAGCCGCCATGACTGCAGAAAAAGACCCTAGGGAGGCGGCTAAGAAGTGCCTTGAATTGAACGAGCTTGACCCTGAAAGTTATCGTATAGGTCATACAAAGGCAAGGAAAAATTGAGTGCTCTATAGAAGAGTGGTTTAAATATTATTCGACCTTAGATTATTTAAACTCTAAAGAATAGAGTTTTTCCATTTTTTTTTACTTTTATTAGTTTGTCTCCCTTTGGTATTTAGAAATTTTAAAAAGTTACCGATACTTAACGCTAAAGTATCGGGCACATGAAAATACGAAATCATGTAGAACGTTTACCTTTATTTAAGTTTTACCTTTATTTAAGTACATCGGAGCATTACTCCTCTTGATATTGTGTGACTTTCCCTCATCGTTTGCCATATATTTTGATAATGTAGCTACAAGATCCTGGCCCCTCAAGCTGCCGACAAGGAATCAGACCCTAGGAAAGTCGCTCAAGTCATCTTGGAATCCACAGGCTTGGATGTCGAATCATACCGTCTCGGTCACACCAAGGCATGTTTGATGTTTAAGTAGATAGCAGTTTGACATTGAGCGATCCAAAAGTACTTGGTTAATCGCAGAGCTTGAGTATGCTTTATATTGTAGAGCCTTTAGGAACTGGTAAAATGGTGTGGTATTTATTACATAAACCCCTAACCCTTACAGAGTAAGGGTGCTTTTCCTTGAGAGCCCAAGATACAAAGGCTCGTTTTTTTCCTTCTTATCCTTAAAAAGCTTCATTCATTTTTTGTGTGCTTCCCAAACGCAGATACAAAATTCTGTGCCCGAACCTGGTCAAAGAGCCAATTAGTGCTGAAAAAGCCACCGAGAAAATTCTCGAACATACCGGCTTGGATTCAGAGTCTTTCAGGCTCGGAAAAACAAAGGTAGAGCCAGTAGCAAACAAAACTTCCTTTTCATTATATTTGCACGCTATACTTATTAATGCTTTTTTTCTGTAATTAATACAATCCTGTCATTTTTTCTTATATTATATTGTAATAAGTTGTGTTCTATATGGTGTATGATACTAATTATTAAAAAAATATTTTAATAATGTTAGTATTATATATAATTTAATATTTTGATTATTCTTTTCTATTCTTCCTTCTTTGCACTTTCTTCTTTCTTATAAATTTGTTTATATTCAATATAAATATTTATTTATATTAATAATCTTAGAATTGTATATATAATATAATTTTCTAGAAAAATATTCAAGAATTGTAGTATCAAATATATATTTTAAAATATCTATTTACCTCTGTGAACTAACACTTCTTTCTGGGCGAGTAGGTATTCTTCCGCGCTGGTGTCCTGGGTCAGATGGAAGAGCTGCGTGACGATAGGTTGTCCAAGATCGTATCTTGGCTCCAGGCTTACATCCGTGGTTACCTCTCCCGTAAGGAATACAAGAAGTTGCAAGAACAGAGGTGAGGAAAAAAACTTGAACTTAAAAAAGAACATACGAAGTACAACATGTTTTTACAATTTTGCAATTGCCTCTCAATAGGGTCGCCCTCCAAGTTGTCCAACGCAACTTGCGCAAGTACTTGCAGCTCCGCACTTGGCCATGGTGGAAACTGTGGCAGAGGGTCAAGCCCCTCCTCAACGTCACCCGCATCGAGGATGAAATCGCGGTACGTATTCACCTGTTGAGTTGTACGATGATTGATCTATTAAAAATACCACTCAAAACGCGTGATTCAGGTGTACGTAAATAGAAACAACCGCGCCCACCTGGCGGTTACGTGACACCATCGCACCTGCCGCAGCCATTTCTGGATTTCTCCCCACTCCAGCGACGTGCGTTTTTACTTATACAATGTAATAGGTGCGATATGCGGGGGCGATTGCGGCGTCGCTGGAAAACTCCAGCGTGTTTCAGTTGCGGAGTGGTCGGCGGTGCGCGCACCCTTCCTCGACATTCGAACGAACCGAAATATAGCATTCCTAATTTGAATTTATGATTTAATTAATAACGATGGCAGCGAATTTCTTGTCGACATGGGATGGTGTGGATAAAAGTGAGGTGATTTTACAGAAATTGGAGGAGAAGGCACAGAAGGCTCAAGAGGCTTTCGAAAAGGAAGAGAAGCTCCGCAAGGAAGTTGAGGCCCTCAACTCTAAGCTGCTTGAGGAGAAACAGGCCCTCCTTGCCAACCTTGAGGGAGAGAAAGGCTCTCTCTCCGAGACCCAGGAGCGCGCCAACAAACTTCAGGCACAAAAGGCTGATGTGGAGAGTCAACTTAGGGTGAGAATTTTCACGTATATCATTTTAAAAAAAATTAAAATTTTACTTCATTTTTTATTTTAAATTATTGTTATATATTTAGCAAATTTTTATAACTAAAAGTATAAATCAGCATTATACTTAAACTTAGTTCAGTATTATACTTTAAGCTAAGCTATTTTTAAATTGTACAAAGTATTGAAGTAACAAAACTTGCCAGCAGCATGAGTACTCGTATTTATCTACGTTCTTTAAATAAACAAAATTTTGTTTATACCAGGAACAGGGTTAGATGCTTAAAAATAAATTGTACGTCTGCAAAGTGCACGAATTTATTGCAAATTTCACAATAATAAATAAAACGATAGCCGATAGATACAAAACAGATGTGGTGTAAAGTAAAAACTCATAAAACAGCTTTATTACTATTGCTCATTGTTCTAAATTGATTTTAGGATACACAAGACCGTCTCACTCAAGAAGAAGATGCCCGCAACCAGCTCTTCCAGGCTAAGAAGAAGTTGGAACAGGAAATCTCTGGCTTGAAGAAGGATGTTGAAGACCTTGAATTGTCCGTCCAGAAGTCGGAACAAGACAAAGCTACCAAGGACCACCAAATCCGCAACTTGAATGATGAAATCGCCCACCAGGATGAACTTATCAACAAGTTGAATAAGGAAAAGAAACTCCAAGGAGAATCGACCCAGAAGACGTCTGAGGAGCTCCAAGCTGCCGAAGACAAGGTCAACCACCTTAACAAGGTCAAGCAAAAGCTCGAGCAGACCTTGGACGAGCTTGAAGACTCACTTGAACGCGAGAAGAAATTGCGTGCTGATGTTGAGAAGCAGAGGAGAAAGGTTGAAGGTGACCTCAAACTTACCCAGGAAGCCGTCTCTGACCTCGAGCGTAACAAAAAGGAACTCGAACAGACTATCCAGCGCAAGGACAAGGAAATCTCTTCTCTCACTGCCAAGCTTGAAGACGAACAATCTCTGGTCAGCAAACTCCAGAAACAAATCAAGGAACTGCAAGCACGTATCGAAGAATTGGAAGAGGAAGTCGAATCCGAACGCCAGGCTCGTGCTAAGGCTGAGAAGCAACGCGCTGACCTCGCTCGTGAACTCGAGGAGCTCGGTGAGCGTCTTGAAGAGGCTGGTGGTGCTACCTCTGCCCAAATTGAGCTTAACAAGAAGCGTGAAGCTGAGCTTAGCAAGCTTCGTCGTGACTTGGAAGAAGCTAACATCCAACACGAATCCACCCTTGCCAACCTCCGCAAGAAGCACAACGATGCTGTTGCTGAGATGGGTGAACAGCTGGATCAGCTCAACAAGCTTAAGGCTAAGTAAGTATACTGTGTAGAAAGTAAAATAATAATTAATTACTTTCCAAATATGGTGGAAATCGATTTTCTACTTTATATGACAAATAAAAAAAAAAAAATTATGGTCTGAACTATTTTTCTTCTAAGTCAATATATAACTGTAGGTTATTTTGAAAAAGAGATATGCCTAATAGAATTATTCACTACAACTACAAATTCAGGGCTGAACATGATCGTGCATCTTGCTACAACGAGCTTAACAACACACGTGCGGCTATTGACCAAGTTGCAAGGGACAAGGTAACATGTCATCCGTAAGGCATGACTGGCCTTGGGTGAATTGCATGATATCCTTTCCCGGTAGACAAGTACATTCTACACTACAGACAACATATTATTATGATAATTATAGAATATATTTATATATTATATGCATTTAGGTGAAAGTTTTTGCAGGTGTCCAATTTACAGTTAGGATACACTAATATATATTATGTTATACTTTATCTACCCAGGGCTGAGAAAGAGCGCTCTCAATACTTTAGCGAAGTCAATGACCTTCGCGCCGGTCTCGACCACTTGTCCAACGAAAAGGTATACAATAATGAACAAATAGTCGTGTTGACAATTGCAGGACGCTTCGCAGCTTTGTACAAATTTCGTGCAAAATTAGATCTCGCAGTTAAACACATACATGAACGACTTTTACAAATAAACCAAAAAATAACAGTTACTAAGCAAAGTTTCCTTTTAAAATGCTTTAGGACTGCTTTCTTATAAAACCTAACGTATTGTGTGTTTACTAATATTATCGGTAAGAAACTAAAAGAATAGCATGAGAATATTAAAAAAACAATAATATATTGACGTGTGAACGTTTGTACTGATAAATATACTTTTATAAATTTTATAAATGCCACTTATCTAATTTTTTGTATGTTCTTAATATATTTGTTTCAATTATATACTTATATGTATGTATATATATTTATATGTATATATTCACCGAACGAAAATATACATCTACACAATGATAATTTATGGTATCAAAATCAATATATTTAATTAATAAAAATATTTATTAGGCTGCTCAAGAAAAGATCGTCAAGCAACTCCAACACCAGCTCAATGAAGTCCAAGGTAAGGCTGATGAAGCCAACCGCACCCTCAATGACCTTGATGCCGCTAAAAAGAAGTTGTCCATTGAGAACTCCGACCTGCTCCGCCAGTTGGAGGAGGCTGAGTCCCAAGTATCCCAGCTTTCTAAGATCAAGGTATCTCTCACCACACAGTTGGAAGATACCAAGAGGCTCGCCGACGAAGAGGCTAGGGTTAGTATAATCTATAAAAATTATACATGTATAATTAAAAATTATATAAATTTAGATTCTCGAAAAAATAATATCACGGATATTCAGAATATTAAATATATCTTTTTTTTTACCAGGAACGCGCCACCCTACTTGGCAAATTCCGTAATCTCGAACACGACTTGGACAACATCCGTGAGCAAGTCGAGGAAGAGGCTGAGGGCAAGGCTGACTTACAACGCCAATTGTCTAAGGCTAACGCTGAAGCTCAACTTTGGCGCTCTAAGTACGAATCCGAGGGTGTTGCTCGCTCTGAGGAACTCGAGGAGGCCAAGCGCAAGCTCCAGGCTCGTCTTGCTGAAGCTGAGGAGACCATTGAATCTCTCAACCAGAAGGTTGTTGCCCTTGAAAAGACCAAGCAACGCCTTGCTACCGAAGTCGAAGACTTGCAACTTGAAGTTGACCGTGCCACTGCCATTGCTAATGCTGCCGAGAAGAAACAAAAGGCATTCGATAAGATCATTGGTGAATGGAAACTCAAGGTTGATGATCTTGCTGCCGAGCTTGATGCCAGCCAGAAAGAATGCCGCAACTACTCTACTGAACTATTCCGCCTTAAGGGTGCCTATGAAGAAGGTCAGGAACAACTTGAAGCCGTCCGCCGTGAGAATAAGAACCTTGCTGATGAAGTTAAGGACTTGCTTGACCAAATCGGTGAAGGTGGCCGCAACATTCACGAAATCGAAAAGGCCAGGAAGCGTCTTGAAGCTGAAAAGGACGAACTCCAGGCTGCTCTTGAAGAGGCTGAAGCCGCTCTTGAACAGGAAGAGAACAAGGTTCTACGCGCTCAACTTGAGCTCTCTCAAGTCAGGCAGGAGATTGACAGGAGGATTCAAGAAAAGGAAGAAGAATTCGAAAATACTCGCAAGAACCACCAACGTGCCCTCGACTCCATGCAAGCTTCCCTCGAAGCCGAGGCTAAGGGTAAGGCTGAGGCCCTGCGCATGAAGAAGAAGCTCGAGGCTGACATCAACGAACTTGAAATTGCCCTCGATCACGCCAACAAGGCCAATGCTGAGGCCCAGAAGAACATTAAACGCTACCAACAACAAATCAAGGACCTCCAAACCGCTTTGGAAGAAGAACAACGTGCTCGTGACGATGCCCGTGAACAGCTTGGTATCTCTGAACGTCGCGCCAATGCTCTCCAGAACGAGCTTGAAGAATCACGTACTCTTCTTGAACAGGCTGACCGTGCCCGCCGCCAAGCCGAACAAGAACTTGGTGACGCTCATGAACAGCTCAATGAACTCTCCGCCCAGAACGCTTCCCTCTCAGCTGCCAAGAGGAAACTCGAATCTGAGCTCCAGACTCTACACTCTGACCTCGACGAGCTTCTCAATGAGGCTAAGAACTCCGAAGAGAAGGCCAAGAAGGCCATGGTCGATGCTGCCAGATTGGCGGATGAACTCCGTGCTGAACAGGAACACGCTCAGACCCAGGAGAAACTCCGCAAGGCCCTTGAACAACAGATCAAGGAATTGCAAGTCAGGCTTGACGAGGCCGAGGCTAACGCACTCAAGGGAGGCAAGAAGGCGATCCAGAAACTTGAACAGAGGGTACGCGAGCTCGAAAACGAGCTTGACGGTGAACAAAGGAGACACGCTGACGCACAGAAGAACCTGCGTAAGGCCGAGAGACGCATCAAGGAGCTCACCTTCCAGGCTGAGGAGGACCGCAAGAACCACGAGCGTATGCAAGACTTGGTCGACAAACTTCAACAAAAGATCAAGACCTACAAGAGGCAGATCGAAGAAGCCGAAGAAATTGCAGCTCTTAACTTGGCTAAGTTCCGCAAGGCACAACAAGAGCTGGAGGAGGCTGAGGAGAGGGCAGACCTCGCCGAGCAAGCCATCAGCAAGTTCCGTGGCAAGGGACGCGCGGGATCCGCCGCGAGAGGAGTCAGTCCAGCGGTGAGTTCAATTTTAATTAACAAATTATCAATTATAGTTAAATAAGTAAATGGAAAGTTTAAAAATAATACTAGGATTTTCTATATTTATGAACTAAACGATGTTCTTTTATTCATGCAGGCGTCCGTTAAAGGGCGTCCATAGATCTTCACTGGAAAAATGTAAGTTGTGTCAACCCCGAAACACAACAACAGCATACTTACAGTGCTGCATATAGATTTTAGAACCCGTTTAAAATCCAATTAGATATTGAAAGCATGAAAATTAAAAATATTTTACATATATAAAAACAATTGCATAAATATTATCAATTTTAGGGATTTTTGTTTGTCTATCCGGCATGTTTCCTGCACGCTATATATATGAGTACAAGAAAGGCTCACATAATAGCCTTAGTCTTGTTTCTCTTTCATAATTATATTTATCTTCTTTTGATTTACATATAGATTATAAAAGCCAAGTACATAATATATTTAAAGAAAAAATTAAAATAATATTTTAGTACCAGTAATAGTTACTACTTGTATCTGAAGTTAGAAAACTAAAAATAGTAAACTGTTCCCTCTAAATTCATGATTTTAACATATTTTTTGCCACCTTATTGACCAACCTTTGGTTAACGTACTGAAATTTGATAATTCCTTGTGAGACCTATTTATTTATTTAACCTCATAGATAAATCAAAACAATTTAAAAAAAAGGTTTGACTTTATTTACATCAAATAAAAAAGTTATATACTATACTAATAATTATTTTGTTTGCAGCCCCCACGCGCGCGCCCCGCCTTTGACGGCTTCGGCACTTTCCCACCAAGGTTCGATCTGGCGCCCGAAAACGATTTCTAAACGTTCCACTACAGAAATTAAAAACGGACTGTACAGTTTTCAACATACAATAAAAACAGTGTTAAGAGCGTGAACCAATAAACTGTATTATAATCCAAAATTAAACAAAAAATAATGTTTTACTGAATATTTTGTAACTTGTTGATATTTATTTATAATAATTTATTACCGTTTTTCGGGGCGTGGGATGGGTGGGCGCGACCTGAGCCTTAGAGACACACCATACATCTTTCACACGGTTCCCCGCGCACCCATCGCTCGCCTTACTTGACATCCAATAAACGATATCGTTGTCATAAAATATTAAAATGACGTTTTATTTATCTATTCCCACATTTTTTTTTAAATCATATATGTTTAGACATTGACATAAATATATTTTGTTCAATTATTTGCGCTTGTACACAAGATTTGTAGTCTCTAGTCCTCTAAGATGAACAAAATATTTTGATATATTTAATAATTTTTTTGGGTGCTACATAAAAGTATATATTTTTTGCATATTATTTATTCATTAATAGTATTAGAATATACACAACATAGAAGCTGTTTTAACTTATTACATAGCACATTCCTAAATTGCTAAAGATATTATCAGTTCAAGATTATAAATGTGTTGTAGTTTAAAATCTACAGTAAGAACAAAGCAAATATTACCAATAACTTAAAAGTTTGTAATATTTAAAAATATTGATAACTATTTAATTATTACTATATTAAGAAAACTTTATATAACACCAAAAACGTGATAGGATCACCCCACATTCGCAATGTGATCTAGTTTAAGTAATCTGAAATTATACATTTAAATTCTACTTCAACGCAAATTACATATTTAGAAAACGTATAAAAATTTGAACGCAACG
>DVQK01000382.1:0-11773 GCA_018231685.1 Heliconius clysonymus
ACATTACATGAATAATTCAGTAGTTAAAGCGGGCGAAGCCGCGAGCGGGTCGCTAGTATATATATATATATCTATCATTTTCTTTTCCATTCGAATTCAATGTTTGTATTAATGTTTGTTACCTCTATCGTTAGTAAATGTATTTTTTTTATTATATGCAAAAAAACCACTTAAATTATTAAATACATAAGTAACGAAGTTGTATTACCATTGTTGCCTCTTAGTTCACATCACTAAAATGTGCTCCTATTAATAGTTCGTTTGTATGCGCTGTATAACTTTGATTTTTAATAAAAGATTTTTATCTGAGGTTTACTCGTTACTGTCGTGACAAAGGGCAGCGTTCTACTATAAGTGCGAAACGCGGAGTTATGTTACGCCGTTCAACACGCACGATCGTGGATTTTGTCAGAGAACGAAGATTGGAGGTTCTTGACATATTGTCAAGTAGCCAGACTTATTGGTCTGGCTACTTGGAAATTAATATTTTTTCTTGATATTTTTGAACTTTTTTAAAATGTGAAATTAATCTTCGAAATGTTTAATTAATATTTTTAGTTGTGAGTAAGAAATTTTATAATGAATGTTGTTAGTCGCTTAATTTTGATTTCTTTAATGTTGAGTGAAAATTAAATTCAATACATATATCGTTAATAATGAAAAAATGTTTACACAATATTACTAGTCAACTTTTATATTTCCTAATTTTTTAGTTAGCTTTAGTAATTCATAATCTGTTTATTGTATTTTTTTTAAACTGCAACATAAATTTTGATACTTATAGTTTTAAAATACTAAACTAGTTAAAAATTTAAACTCTATTCTTAATTTTAAAATATTATGGTACAAACAATAAAGAAATAAAACATTATTTTATTGTTTCAAAGTATTTATTTGGTTACATTTAAAGATTTACTATTTAATTTGTATCAAATTACATATACATAGTCTATAATTTAACCAGAATAATATGTAACTTAATAAACCAGTGAACTCATATACTTTAATTACATTACTTTTTAACTTATAATTATAAGCCGGAATGAATGTTCAAAACATAATTTATATGTAACTTCATATGTATATTTATTAACTTGATAAATATAAAGAATTACACCAGATATGTTGACAACACAAATAACTTATAATTTTTATAAATCTTATTAATATTAGGAAAGAAAATTGTGACAAATTACTCTTTTCCTTTTTTTTTTACATACACATATTATTGCTAACTTAGTCTATATCAACTAAGTACAAAAATATCTTGCCAATTATATTTCTATTAATCTGCTAATAAAACTGTGTACATTATGCAGGTAATAGATAATTAATGTATTAACTGTTATCTCATCCTATAGTTGTATCCTAATATAATTGCTTAAGTGGTGATAAGATTCAAGGGAAAACTTTGTTCAAATTAAATTTAAATTTTACATGTTTTAGCTGTGACTTGACTCTCGCCATCAAAGTATATCCTTCAAATATTATTTTGTTACATAAATATATCACGACACACAGAAATATCACAAAATTATCATCTTATACATAACTATACTCTATATAAGAATTAATTCAAAACACCTATGACTAGTGAACTATATTAAAAAATTTTGCAATTATTTCAATCGAAGGAAGTAGACAGAAAAGTATTGAAGTATTTTACAATAAAATTCTTATAATGAAAGCGAAATAATGCATTAAAGTTGTTAATTAAAATATTGTTTTTAAGTTAATTATTTTTATCTCACAGAGGACACTACGAATTTAAATATATTTAAATTAAACCTGTTTTTATACGCTTTCTCTTAAACTACAGTATGATGTATAAATTATATTATACTCCAATTATGTGACAGTTTCGGCAATATTACGTAATCGAAATTTTAAGCCGTTAAAAATTTCACTTCCTTCGAAAGCAATCGCGTCTTAATCTAAAAAATGCATTCAATTGAGCAACTAACATTATAAATATCTATAATTAATGTCCATAATTAATTATCCATAATTTTAACTTTTAGATGAGAATATGTTGAGGAACTTTGATTTGATATTTAGGAAGGTTGTAATAGATCTCTTTGCTTTCTTTTTAGGTGTCCTCTCTGCTCTCAAGAAGGGTTCGGAGTAAGATTTCTGTAGGTTAGACATAGTTGGAGATTCAGGCTCGTTAACTGGTTGATATTTATATTCTTTCACAACTTTTTCCTCGTTTGGATCGTACCTGTATAGAACCGAATAGGTACGTTTTACTTTCTTTAGAACGCGAGGGGCATTAGCAGTTCTTTCGCTTTTACAACGCTTAACTTGATTTCTTCCATAGTAATCTTCGTAACTGTCCGCGTCGACGTAAATTATACGTTTACCCAATGCCTGTTCTCTTTCTTTTTTCAAACTCTTCCAAGAAGCGATAACAGATTCACGGCGAAACGTTTTGTTTGGATTGTGTCTGCTAATTAGATAGGGTTGATCGTCCTTCTGAATATTGGACGTGTCCTTCAAAGGAGATCCTCTAGGACTCGGACTGTAGTCTATCTCGTAGTCATCTCGTGAGATCTGTAAAGATAAGAAATATCGATATGAAACAAAATAAATTGAAACGTCAAGACGCTGTCTCGTAATGGTTTATGAGACAGATCTTTGGGCTTGATCAAAAGATTATTTATTCTAAGTATCAGTATTTTTAATTTTGTACGTGACTACGTGATGTGTTGATATGAGTAGCGCTGCCGTCCCTTACTGTTATATTAGATTCTGTCATCTGTCTCTGTCTGTTTCGTCATTCGAGCCCTTCGTCTGGTGCCCACATGTTAGATTCCACCTGTCCGTCGGGCCATATGCTCCGTGACGCTGGAGCTACTGCCAAATATTGTGAACCGAAAACGTAACATTCGACAGTGAACTGTCAAGGAAGCTTACAATAAATAAAAGAATGATCGCTTTCAATAAATACTAATAATTGTTTTAAATTTAACTCGTCTTCTTGTAAACCATAAGTAACGGTCGAAGGCATGGGAACGAACAAAAATAACCATCATACGTCGGCAAAGATTGAGCAATTCGTTGTTATTTATTATGTCCTTCAAATTACGTCGCTTATCTCTAATTTACAAAGCTTTTTGATTGTTTAAAAATGATCGCATTTAAACCTTTCGTAATTTCCAAATGTTAACAGTTTTATGTTTTAATTTATGTACCATTTAGATCGGTGTTGTTTGGAAATGTTTTCTTTTGACAATATAAAAAATAAACTTAAGTAGATAAGCTAAAATTAGAAATAAATCCAGTTTGGAAAGAAAATAAGTTCAAATACTGTCTGGCAGGTAATCAGCCCTTGAATTCGTTCTCGTATGAGCCAGAAATAAAAATAACTTAATGTTTGAAACGTAAATAGTTAAAGGTTGCTTTTTATAACTAAGTATTCTATTTCTGCTGTTCCTATTAATATCGCCGATATTTGTTTTTTTTTTAATTCGCGCACACTTCTGTAACTAGGTTAGACTTATTCATAAGTAAGCTCAGCCCATTTTTTCTATAAATTGATGCACCTTGCTGCTAGCAAACACCAACATAACTCAACGTCTGTCATTCACTCCGCGACAAATGCTACACCGACGTGTTTTGACAGATCGCATTTTGTAACTTTTTTTAATGGTTCCATGTAACGTTGCACTGTCGCGAATTCAGGTCGCAGAGAAATGGGTCACATTAAAATTCGTAGATCTATTATTGGTGTTAGTTAAATCTTGGCCTAATTATATTTTAAGGTATAATTATATAAATCTGCAGACGGATGTTGTGATTACGTAAAGTAATAAAATTTCTTCTCTCTTTTTTTTCAGGTAATGACCCGGTTTGAGCGCAGTCGGCGAATTACATCTTCGCATTATCCTTCGTGTCCCATTTCGAACGAACGCGTATAACGTTTCTTGTACAGTGAGTAGAGCGCGTGCTATTTTTGGATGTCATTAAAACTGAATAGAACGAAGGTGATACTAAATGTTACGATATATTTAACATGAGTTATTTTAAATGATCTAATATTGTCCGCTGGTATGAAATAAGAGCGAGTATTGTTTCATGAAATATTTATAAATAAGTTGGACTTTTTGTCGACTTGTTAAACATTATTTTACAAGAAGGATGTCAGCATCTGACCATTTATGTATGAGTCGGTCAGTGTCTCGTGTATGTCGAGTGGACACATCATTAATATCGATATTCTGCACGTAACGTTGGTGTAGCAACAAAAAAACTCGATTCTCACTTATTCGCCAAGTTGTTTTCGGCCAAGCGAGCCCACTTTAGCATGACTTTACTCTACCGTTATTTATCATGTGCGAACTCGCAAAAAACATCGGCCCGTAACGTTTTCCTCGGTTTACAGCTACAAGTAGGTACATACGGTTTTTATTCAGATATTTCTCTTATAATAAGATTAACGGTTAACATATGATTAAGGCCGTTTGGGATTTAGAGTGTGTCTGATTAGAGCTGATGTGTGAACGTCGACTTGTTAAATAATTTACAAACCACGATGTTCCAGCTTTAAATCACAATATTTAGTAACATTTGACACTTTTTTTTTCTTCTGAATAAGTTACACGTACGAGATTAAAGACATGCCTAAAAAATATTAAAATTATTAAATAAAGAAAATAAGAAAAATAGCTACTATGTATCTATTTTAAATTATACTCTTTTGGTTCTCAGTCAGTTTAAACCACCATTTGAATCTACAACGATAGTAGGTACATCACGTGAGATTAATATTAACTATAAAATTATAAATAATTTTCATTATACATATGATCTTATTTCAAGGCGGTTTTAAACGTAATTCTGCGTCTTACATCAATGGGCTCGGATGCCAGCGCCGCATTTAATATATTGATTATTCTATTCTAGTAATATCAAGTACAGATGCTATTATTAGACGCCCGTATGCATAATCGCGAAGGTTAATAACCGATATAAAATTTTGTGCGACACTTGAAATAGTGTATGAGTAAACTGACTGACTGACTGACTAACTACTGAGCCCACACACAGTTTACTCACAAAATGTAAGTTTTTTTATGACTAATGCATTTTTTTTTCTTATATGTATTTGTCTAAACGTTAAAGCTCTTTTAAAAGTTATAATTGATTTATAGTTTTGATGAGTAATTATTTATTTTTTGTTTAATTAATTGTATTATTATCGATATAAAAATCAAGCTAATCGAGTTTGCGGCTATTATGATGTAACCATCACCGTCGTGGTACACTTTTATATTGTCACTCGTATCTATCTGTTCTCGTTCCACTCTCCACTTTCCAAATCAAGAACCGGAATAACGAGCTGCGACAAATTTCAGGCTAGATAGGTACTTGGCTTTGTTCTTTCGTTAATAACAAAATATTTTTTTAACATAGTAAAAAAGTTTTTTTTCTGTACATTACTTCAATAGAATTTGTACTTAACCTACAAATATGTATTTGCTCGTTAAAACTTATAGGTATATTTAATGTTAACTACATTAATGGGGTAAAATTGACACATATTGTTTTAGATTTTTTAAATGTTTCACGCACATAGCAGGCAAAGGAACCTGGGAATTTACGGTTAGAACTCCGTTGCCCTTAAGACAGTTCCGTTTACCGCTTTCTACCGAATTATGGAGGCATTGAGCGGCGAACCTCAACGCCGTGATTTTTTTCGTTCTCAGAGCGAGAAAATTAAATTATTAAATATTTCATTTCCTTGAGTGGGAACCAAACCCACAACCTGTCGCGTTTACAGTTACAATTATTTCAGATGACGTGACAAATATATATAATGTTAACATTTTTAAATAATGCTAGAACTACATACATTAGATACTTCATAGATTTTCTCTTTGCGTTATGTCAGCTATAATTTTAGAAGTGAAAGTAAAAATTTACAACTACCAAATTTCGATCGCAAAAACACGATAATTTTACAATCGACAATTTTGACAGTGAATGTCAACTACGCTTTCTAAACAAGAATATTGGAATCGATAATGTATAAATTTATTCCAAATAAATAAATGTTTTCAGTATTTTCACTTTTTAACTTCGATAAAAATTTTCGTAAGTTAATTCAAGAATTATCTACATTAAACACATAAAAATCAATTCGAAACTTCTAAACTAATATAAAAATAAAACTAATGGAGCAATCACGCAAGAGTTTGTTGATTAAAATCTGAAAGTAACCGTGAAACCGGCGCAAGCGCAATGTCAAGAACTTTACCACATAAAGCTTAATTCCATATTCAAACAGGCACGCACGAAGTTCGGTTCAATGACAGCTGGCATAGACAAGTCTGCCTTTTAAAGGTTTACATTTATGGCCGTGCACTTTGCGTAACTCTGACCAACTGATTCCGTAATCGAAATATACAGTGGGTAAGCGAGACAAACATGGTTATTTCTCACGATAATTTTTTTTTTTTTTAATTCTATATACGGCTTTTATTATTTTATAAAAATGTAGTCAAGTTTCATACAGTTTACTCGTAGTGCTTTTTCGTTTCTTTTAATACGTAATGTGTAAATTGTTTTTAGTTAAGTATTTACCGCTTGGATTTTAAATGTTTAAGATTTAAGATATGGCTTAAGATAAAGTCTTGAACTTACCACACTCTCCCAACTACCGCCCAAAGTAGACTTGTCCAACATATTGAGAGCACTTAGTTCCTTCACAAACAAACCAAAAAGCACTGTCAGTTAGGATTATAAAATTGATATAACGCCAGATTACGAAATAGGATAGTAGTACGCGATAGGAATCACGTTGTCACTCGGGAATATTGTATTTTGGCACGCTCTTCTCTCTGCAAGCTTTGCTTTGCGACTGAAACAAGTACGTTTCAGCGTCATATTTATAGGTCGGGGAAACGGGAGAGGGCGGATTTCAGGAAGACGATGCGTGTATCTTCCACTTAACACGTAGTCACGCCTCCGTGTTTAAGACACATGTAACAAGCTTCGGGGAACCCCGTCTAAAAGTAATTACAGGTAAATCTTACCTCGTTACCTACCGGGACCGGGACGTGTACACTGAAATTTAGGTAAATGTGAGTATAATATTTGTGTCACACGCAAAACTTTTGGGGCGTCGACCCGCAAATTGTGTCAAATTGAGTCATTCGTAATCGTAATCTTAGCCTTGACAGATCGGTCTTTTGTTTTTGTTACGTTGCCTAGATATTAGGTCAGTTTTATGGTTATGGTCGTATAAAAAAAAGGTTTTTAAACATATGCATGTATTACAGAGCTTCCTAAGGCAGGCCTTGAACTAAATATTTTTTTTTAATGTAAAACGATTACAGACGCTAGGTTTGTATATTTTAATCATTTCTTAATATATGAAATAATATATATCTCATTTGAAATAATAATGCACAACTTACATTATATGTGGGAATACTATAATTAATTAATGTATATATAAATATCATAACTATATATGTTTTATGTTTTTTAATCGTGTAATAAACAAGAAATACTTGGTTACAAGTGTCTCAGTGACTCACAAAACCCTTCGTAAAATGCTGAGCATTCAAATAAAACTAAGTTTCAGCCTATTTATGTTCCCCTTCCCGTACAAAGTCCCCTTTCTTTAATAAGATGAAACCTCAAGGCCGTAATAAAACAACTTTTCGAACGCTATTGTTTAAACCCTTCCAAAAAAAAAACTCAAAACGATGTGAGGTTTACCGTGGTAATGTTAGCAGTTACACGCCTTTCCTCTTATAATCTTCACTTTTAATATTTTAATAAAAAAATATACCATATATGAGCCGTGGTGCAGTGGCACAAAATGCAAACTGTAAACGCAACTGGTTGTGAGTTCGATCCCCAGTCGAGGAAATGAAAAATTTATTTAAATTTATATTTGAATTTCTTAGTAGTAGTAAGATATTTATATTATCATATAGGTATTAACAGCTTTGGCCATCGACATAGTCGACGTTTTTAATTAAAGAAGAGATTTTGTAGTATAATCTTCACGTTTCGAAATTACTAGCTCTAGAGTTGTAGCGTCTTACTTTCTTAGTTTTGAATTCGTTATGTGTAATTCTTCAACATAGTATATTTACGTATTTTTATTTATATATATTTTAATTAATATGTTTTAGATACAGTAGACAGAACTAGATTACTGAAGCTTTCTATTCAAATAAGGTATTCTCATATTTGTATTTTAACTTGTTAACAAGAATTCTTTGTCGTCTTAATGAGCCAAAACTTATTTCGGAGACACTGCGCCCATAAATATTCTCTCGCAGTATTAGAACCACAACGTAGCTTTTGGACCGTTAGCACAATTTATTTTTGACTTCTTTACAAAGTAGTAAAGTACATGTTTAAATATAGTATTTCCTTTCCGCTTAGAGCAAAGGACCATTTCCTTCTGCACTTTGCCCAGGTTGTAGAAATCTTGCGTGTGAAGGCGGAACTCAATGACTTTATCTTTTACCAGAGCAAAGAAATTAATATAATTTATTCCCCCTTCGAATCGAACCCACAACCGTCACTGTTACAGTCATAGTCACACTGCGCCATAACAGCTTCAAACATGAAATGAAGAAAGTAAAACGAAAGTGCACATCAACTAAAAATAAATCAGTTCTAACGATATCTTATATATGAAAATTGACTACGATACTCACTTCGTCAAAGTATAAATTTCAATTTTCGGAAATAATTAAGTCGGTAATAAACTTCAAAGTAAATGAACTTCAATATTGCTATAATTTTCGTGCTCGTACAGTTTCCATGGCGTGTAAATAATTTTTCTGGAAATGTATTTCTGGACTTACAATGTATAGCATGAGGAAAAAGAAACTCATTATTTTCCGATAATAGGTACCGACAACATTTATTTGCTTCAGTGGAATACAAAGAGATCGTACGTAACTGTAGCAAATCGCGCTGCTTTTCCTATTATGAATATTATGAAATAATTTTGTTCACTCCTCTGCTTATTCTTGTGGTCGAGTTATCCGAGTAAAAGTTATAGTAGTTGAGTCTAAAAATGTAATTATTTACACGCTATATAATACATAGAAAATATTAATATTTGTGACTAAATCGAAATAATAGCAATTTATAAATTTAGGACATACAATGTCCTTAAAAACATTATGTTATACTTCCATAGCTATAGAATACATTTTCTTGTTTTGTATTTTTTGCTCCCACTTTCGAGCTCGGCTACTTCCTACTCGTTCGAACGTTTCAGTTCTAAAATAACACTTGAACCCATTAAATTTGTCTATATCTGCTGCAGTTTAACTTTTACAACTTTGCTTTTGGGCCCCGTGCAATTTTAGATGCACTCGAGTTCAGTGTATTTACGTCATTGCAGTTTTCGATTTGTATCTGTACGGCGGGCAACCTAGTGTATTGGGCTACTTTGACCATTATCCCTTATATAATAAGACTTACCCGAGTTGCTGACTGTACAGTCAATGACATCGTATAAATTTTGGGGTCGTCGGCTTATTACGTTCTATGGAGCCGTGGTTCGTTACAAATGTAAATGAACGCTTTATATTTGAACTATCGTAATAATAAACTATTTGAATATTATAATATTAATTTTCACTTTTTAGGCTGACACATTTTCATCAATAACTTAGGCGACTGTGTCCAGTCTTTTGAAGATTTGATATTAGATTGCACGAAAACTAACTCTATTTTATCGTAGAGTTAAGAGGTTTCATATTTATTGTCCTTCAAGTGTGGTGGCGAAGTGTCACATCACTTGCCTCTAAAGAAATTTCAGTTGTTTTTTTCTTTTGAGAAAAGAAGTGCACAAAGCATTAAAATTGATAACAGACATATTAATCAAAGTCATCTTTTTCGCTAAAAAAAAATGGCTGGATATCTAATATTGACATGACAGTTATAACATCATAATAATTATGAGGTCCTCCCTGTAATTGAGAAATGTATCTTCTGCTTTTATACCTACTAGTTATACATATATTCCTGAAAAGTCAACAAACCTTTGTGTGTTGATTAATTTTATGGTTTCGATTGATATTGACATCATCAATGGTAATAAGAACACTCACTGATAACGTGATCTTCATGTTTATTACCAAGTTCCAGACTGTTTGTATTTGAGACTAACTCACAGTACTGGCGTTAACTCGAGTTAACGTTTTAGTTTCATTATACTAAGAAACTATTTAGCTTTTATAGCTTCCAGTGTCCAGCTTTGCAATAAAATAACAATGGTTTCTGCAATAATTCCGTCCAAATTTTCGGAAAATAACCCTTAAAATTTAGGGTTGTTGTGTTAATTCGAAAAGATTTGAAACATTAAATTCTTATAATTTACTATAGGTGTTTATACAAATTCTGAAAGTAAGTCTTTTGTAAATGGCGGTGCCAAACCCCTATTTTGACTAGGATTTTCAAATAACCGATAAACATCATGAAGGCGATGCGTATGCATAATAATAATATGTAATTTTAATGAAACTGGTAAGAGATTCAATCGGAAAATAAAAAATAAAACTTCGACACTCGAACCACCCATTAAACTTATAGAACAATCAATAATTAACAAAAGTTTAAAGCTAAAGCGTTTCCTATTTCCATCGAGAGATCCGCTCATAGTGAAGTGAATGTAATTCGCCTGAATTAAGACATATCCCACTATCTAAGGCCTGACGAGGGTACAAAGGGAACCGAACGCGCCTCTGTAATGCGACATTCAAGCTGATTGTTTACTCATTTAGGCTCTACTGGTGTTAGAACGGGGGCTTGGTTGCTTTATGTGGTATACTAATGAAGTAGTTACTATTGTTTTTTTATTTGTATATGTTTCAGAAAAAAAATGTTATTATATTGTAGAAACATATCATTTATTTTATCAATTTGAAAGACTCTTTATGACCAACATTTTTTTAATTGTATAAGGTTTTTTAATTTTTTTTAACTTAACATTGAATTCCGCATATAGCGGGTTTGGCAAAAGGAACCTAGTATCAAGGAACTCCGTTCCCCACTATTCGTCCAATTTTCAAGATGTATTCGAGACTCAACACCGTGTTTTGTTTTGTTACCAGAGGGAGAACTCACGACCACGGAATCCATGACCTTCGCGATTACAGTTCAATGCTGTGCCGCTGTGCCAAGACGGCCTCTATTTAATAGAGAAAAAAATTATAAGAACTAATTAATTTAGTCATAATAATTAACACTTTGATTTACAAGACGCTAATAAAATATTTTATTATTTTATTATTAAATCTAATTACGAAATGCAAATGGATCATGATTTTGTTGATTAATATAAAATTGATTACAATAATTGGCTGTTCATCTCAACTACTAAATAACTTTCTCCAACTAAATTTATCTTCAAACTAAATATATAAAAAAAACATACATCTATCGATCAAATCGCTTACTAGATCAATTAAAGCTTATATTTTTTTATTTACAAGTTGAAAGAGAAACGAAATTATAACGTTTATAACGTCATCTTAATGTAAATGTTGTATTTAAACTTTCTTTTTTAATACGAAATGGCAACATTAAGTTAAAAAGCTTTTTCATACATAAAATGTATTAGGCATCAAATAAGTTAGTCGTTAGTCCATTAACTTTGTGTCCCAAACTTGCGAAGCCCGCCTCGAGCCATTAGGAACGCCAATTTTGTACATCTGTGTACTCTAGTTACAAGCTGGGATGTTTTAATTATACCAGTGCTTTGTGATATATTCATTTATATATATATATA
>DVQK01000383.1:0-11766 GCA_018231685.1 Heliconius clysonymus
TGCCCACTTTACGCCGCTCGAGGCACTGCGTGTTGAGTGGCGGAACTCAACCACGGTTTGCCTTGTTATTAGAGCTAATAAATGAAATGATATAATATATGAATTAAATATATTACTAATATTTCATTCTCCCGAGTAAGAATCGAATCCACATCCGTCTATAGTCCATTTTAATCCATTAATTGTGACTGCATTGAAAATATATTCTTAGAAAATGTACAAAATTTTAAGGTTGCTTGAGAAATCTTCCTTTTCCAACGTTATGTTAAAATTTTCACACGTTTTGTAATATATTTTTTGTAACCTGTGTGTGTGGAATTGTATTTTTTAACTTTATCGTACAAAACGTTCATTATATACTGTACTTGTACTTGCATACTGTATCCTAACTGCTACGTCCGCCGAACTAGTTACCAGTTATTATTGACACTAGAAAATTTATCCAGTCAAGTCATAAACTACGTAAGTAAAGTAAAGAAAAATTAATAGACATAATAATATATGTATTATATATATAGTTTTCGTTTACCTATTGTTAAATATTATAGGCGTATTAATAGTTGTATTATCAAAAAAAACTATTTTCCTAAGACCCATTCCCTCGTCCTCTAATTAGTTTCTATAATCGACGCTCTACACTATGTGATGAATGCGATATCTGGTTGATACTAAATTCGATACTAAGTGAATAGTAATTCATTTTTATATCAGACAATAAACGCAGCTGAGTGTGTAAACGCTTTTTTCTGGTGTTTTTTTTAGGAAAATTTAGGATTTTTTCAAATGTTTTGTGGTGGGTGAGAGTTGATGGGTGAATTGTTAATACATTCAATGTTAATGCTGCAAAGGGGTGAGTTATGACTAAAAATACTTACTTGGCTTGCAACTTTGGTTTATCCGCGTCAGGATCGCTAACGCTACTACTTCGTGAAGTGTGCGGTTTATGTGTATCGACAAATTGATGTTCTTTTTCAACAGTGAAACTGGGAAGCTCTAGAGTTCCTTCGTGACTTGAATTAATTGATAGATCAAAGCCTGCAGAACTGCAACGTGATTTCAGATCCTCAAATGATCTCAAACTATCAGATAAACGCAACTGCAGTGTGTCCCTTTCTTCTAGTAATTGAGTTAATTCCATGGTAAGTTCCTCACAACGAACATCCCTTTGGTGCAACATGTACAGAGCTAAATCAAGCTCAGCCCGAGGTACTGCGTCAAGTAATTCTTTATCCAAACCAACTGACGTAGTTTCGCCGTCGGGACCGAGCTTAGTGCCAGAAGCAAAGGTCACGTGCTTTTCTATTTTACTACTTGCTGCCCTCAGGGAATCTTTTAAACTAGCCACTTCATCTTTTAAAGTAACTATTTCTAATTCTTGATTTTCTAGAACTTCTTGAGTCTCTGTTGCTCTATTTGCATATTCCTCTAATACTTTATTTAAGTCCACAATCTGTTTATTAAGATTTGTACATTCGATAATTTTTTCTTTTAAAGATTCAGACAGATTATTTTTTTCATTTTCTACTTCCTTCTGTTTTTTATCGAAAATTTCCGTTTGTTCGTGCATTTTTAATCTTAAAATAGCTAATTCGGATTCTTTTTCGAATGTTAGATCCTCAACTTTCTTTTCATATTCTATCAACTGTTTTCTTACGTTTTCAAACTCCTCATTTCTTTGTGTAAGCGATATAGTATAATCATGTGTTTTTTGGAATATTTCACTATCTTTTATTTGTAGTTGCTTTATAAATTCTGATATTTTATTTTCATAATTATTACGCAAGTCATCAACTTCTAGGTTCAAGGCAGTGTTAACCGTTTTAGTTGCTTCTAGTTCGGTTTGAAGATTTTTCACTGCGCTTTCTAATTCATTACATTGCTCTCTATTGTTATTGTTTAGTTCTTGAATAACTTTTTCATACTCTTCTTGATGAACAAGAATTTTATTTTCATGTATAAGTTTTTCGTCTTCCATTTCAGAACGAAGTAGATCCAACTGATTTATAACTTCCGTATACTTATCTCTTAAACTTGTTAAATGTTCTTCTTTTTCTTGTAACTTACTTTGTAGAGAACTTATTTGTTCTGCTAGAATAATTTTATTTGTTTCTGCTTGATCAGAAGACTGTACTTTTTCTAATAACTGCTCATATTTAGCTTCTGAGGCATTCATTTGTAATCTAAGGTCCTGTTCTATTTGTTGAAATTCACACTCTCTTTGTGCTAGGTGTTGTTTCCATAGTTCTGCTATTTCAAAACCTCTTTGATCCATAGCACTTGATACTGAAGAACGTAATTCTGTCACCGTCGAAAGAAGCTGATCGTTTTCTGTGTTAAGATTTAGTAACTTTTCATTTAAATCAAATATTTGCTTTTCATATTGTGAATTACTTTCAGTAATTATTTTATTTTTCTCTTCGAGTTCATAGATTTTTAAGTTCGCTTCATCAATACTATTCTTCAAATTCAGAGATATTTCCTCAATATTTTGATATTTTTCAGCTATAGCGATTGCGTTTACATTATTTGTGGTTTCGTCTTTTTCTTTTTCTGTAAATATTTTAACTCTTTCTTGTAATTCATTATTAAGCGACACTATTTTCAAGTTTGCTTCATTTTCGGCAATTTTTAAAGCGTCAATTTCTGCCAATAGTTCATTGTATTTTAGTAGCCTATTTTCTTCAGATACGTTATATAATGTTTGATTTTCCTGTATTTTAAGCTGTAGATTTTCATTTTCAATTATTAATTCTTTATAGCGAGCTTCTAACTGATTATTATTTTCAGAAATTTCTTTATTACATTTTTCTAGGCTTGATATCTTTGTAACTAATTCATCTATTTCTTGTTTTAATGTTTCACATTTTACACATAGCTTTTCTTGCTGTAATTCAACTTTAAGGTTATTAATTTCAAGTTGTAGGTTTTCATTTTCTTCTGATAATTTCTGATGAAATTCTTTAACATTTTTACAATTATTACATAATTCTTGGCGTTGATGTAGTTCTTGTTTAAGATTGCTTAATTCTCTCTTAAATTGTTCAACTTCTTTGGATAGTTGTAAGTTTTGCTCATTCAAGTTTTCGACGTTAGTTTGTAACTCATCGTTTTCTCTCTCTAATTTTTGCATATCCTCTTCCACACGCGTAGTGCTTACTTTACTACATTCAGCTGGTGCATGCTGAGAACGTGAGGCATCCACAGTATCATTGGATTCTCCACCCCATTGTAAAGATGAAACCTTGTCATTGACTTGCTTAAAATTATATTTCCACATTTGCAATTCGCTGTCCATTTTCTCTTTCATTTCTGTTAAACGGTCATTGGCGTTCTTAAAAATTTCGTTTTGTTTTTTTAAATACTCTTTTTCTCGTTTTTCCTTACTTAAATCTGTATTAAGCTCTTGTATTTTTTTCTCTAGGTCTTCCAAATTACTTGATAGTTCACTCTCTATTGCCATATCTAACATTGAAGATTGTGAAATAGTTTTAGTCAATTGTAGTTCTTTCGACAGCATGTCATTTGTTGCTTTTAATTCTTTTAATTTCTTTAAAGCTTTTAATAACTTTGCGTTAGTTGTGTCCAATTCTAATTTAAGCTTTTGATTAGTCTCATTAAGTTGTTCAATTTGCTGATTCAAGTGTGCGAAACCTGGCGTTACTTCTTCTGACTCTTCACCTGCTTCCAGTCCCCAACCTTCATCAGAATTAAAAGGATCAACCTCTTCGCTCTCCACGTCTTGCTTGTAGCAAACATAAGATTTTTTAGGAACTATGGTTTCTTCTATAACTCCTGACGGTGTTATTGTCTGTAAAGGTTGTTTTACTTCTACTTCAGATATTTTCTTTGATATATGTTGTTCTTGAGACTCTGTAGCAGGAAAATCTGTATCAGAAACAATTTGCGATTGTAAATAAGACATGTCAAATGGTTTGGGTTCTATGTCCACTGCTTCAATTGTAGATGAAATAGTCATTCCTTCTGTTTTTGGTATGTTCATTTCAAAATTCAGTTTTTTGTTTTCTACGATTTGCTTTATTTGTTCATCCTTCTGGCTCACCAGCATCTGTAGCTGTTCATTGTTTTGTTTTAATGTATGCAATTCCTCCATTAAATTATTTATTTTAATAGATGCGCTATCGAGTTTATGAATTAAATCTGAATTTTTACTCTCTAAATTTAACATATTTGACAAATTATTTTGTTGTAATTTTTCTATTTTATCATTCAGATCTGTAATTTCTGTGTTTTTACTATTTAAAATAGAATTCAATTTATTTATTTCATTAATATACTGGTCTGTATAATCAGGAGTAACTTCTTTTTGTGCAATGTTTGCTTTATTAATTAGAGCATTATTTTTTGCAGCCAGGTCACTCAGGTTTAGATTAAGTGTCTCAATGGTATTTCTATATTCATTTAATTTCATTTCTAGTTGTGAAGTATGATCACAGATTTTTTCATATTTTTCACTAAGGATTTTCTTTTCTTTAATTGCACTTTCTATTTGTGTATTGAATTCTAGCTCTAATTCTTCTATAGCGGCTTTCTTCTGGACGAATAGATTATTATGTTCATTGGTAACACGTTTTAGATTCGCTTCTAATTCTCTAATAGTATTTTGATACATTATAATTTCTGAATCTGCAGAATCGGCTTTCTTTGCTTTATCTTCTAATATACCACATTTAGTCTGTAGGTCGAAATAAGATCTTTGTAAGTTTTGAATTTCATCATTTACGTTTTGAAGTTTGAAACGTAATTCTTTATTTTCACTTTCAATTTCAGTTATTTGTTTTTCCACGACTCTATCATTGTCTATAAGAACGGCAAGTCTATTCACTAATTCATCTTCTTGATGGGTATATTCATCGTAAGCTTTTTGTTTTTCATGTAATTGAGTATCTAAACTATCCGCTTTCCGTTCTAATGACTGACGTCGATTTTCCATAGTAGATATACTTTCTTCCAGACGATATATTCTATTTTTATATTTGTCAATTTCAGATTGTAAGCTTTCTATATACATATCACGTTCTTGAACTTTGGCGTCGTGTCCAAATTGAACTTGCATCAATTTTTCGTTTTGAATCTCTAATTGATTCGAGAGCTCTGACATCTGCTCTTGTTTTTGATTTACTTCGGCTTCTAAACATGATATTTTGGTTAAAATATTGGCATTGTTTCGTTGTTCAATTTCATACTCCACAATTTTTTTATTTAATGTTTCAATTTGATTTTCAAGATTTTTATTTTGATCACGAGCCAAATATAAATCTTTGTTGAGCAAGTCTATCGATTCGTTTAGTTGACTATTTTTTTGATTATCGTTAATAGCTTGTTTCTTTAATGTTTCAATTTCAGACTGTAAATGTAAAATTTCTTGCGATTTCTGTTCTATTATTATCTTTTGTGACTGGAGTCGATTAAATTCCTCTTCCGCATGTTTTAGTTTTTCTTGTAAAGCTGGTATTGTATCTACTTGTATAAGAAGCTGATCATATTGCTCGTTTTTGTTCTCGAGTTGTTTTTGAACTTCGATATACTGATTTTCTAATTCAGTATACATGCTAGCTTTTTTCTTGATATTTATTGCATATTTTTTTAACTTGTCCATCAACTCTTTGTTTTTAGTCTCCAGTGCTATATGCTGTTCGTCATGAACATTTTTATTATCAGACATTGAATTCAATTTCTCTTTAGCGTCTTCGAAAAGCTTTGTAAGTTCGTTAAATTCACTGCTCTTTTGAACAACTATGTTATGGAGCTTTTCATTGTCTATAGATTCTTTTCGCAATTGTAATTTTATTTCGTGTATTTCTTCATCGCGTTCTTTAGCTTCTTGAAGGAGAGCTGAGCGTTCGTCATGCTGCTTCTGTTGCTGATTTTGTAATTCCGTAATTAAATCTTGTTTTTCAGTAAATAATTCTTGTAATTTCTTCAACTCTGCCTCAAGACTATTATATTTATTCTCCTGTTTTGATTTTATTGTTATTAATTGAGCTTTTTCATCGTCAAGTACTCGAAGTTTTTCTTCGTAATCAGATAATGTTTTCTGATACAAAGCAATTTGTTTATTTAAAGATTTGATTAACTCTCCATTTTGATCTTTCGCTTTGTCTTCTTCAAGCAAATCTACTGTCGACTTAAGTTTCTGTGTAACGTCATTCAACTTTGTTATTTGATTAATATATTCCGACAATTCTTTGTCTTTTTGTTGTAAAGTGTTGCTATAATTTATAACTTGTTTCTCATATTCCAATAGTACATTCTCTAATTCATGAATTCTATTATCTCGTGCAGAAATAGCAGTAGTATATTCTTGATGTACCTTTTGGATCTCGACTTGTACTAACTCTGCTTGACTAATATGTAGATTTTGTTCTGCTTTATTCTCATTTGTAATTGTGTCAATATGATTTTTCAATTGATTATTTTCATCTGTCAATTTCTTAATTATTTTTTCATTTGATGCATTCTTTTGTAATATTTCCTTTTCTTTATCTTGCTGTTCTTCTAGGGATAAAATCTTCATTTGACAATCAGCTATTTCATCTTCTCTTTCTTTGATGGTATTTTTGAGTTTAAGTATTTCTTTTGTTAATTGTTTAACAGATTTTGTTCTATTAGCACTTTTGTCTGCTGATTTATCATCGTGATGAATAGAATCCGTCGTGGATCCATCTGTAACATCTTCTGTATTTAATGGTTTAATTGCTTCAACTGTTTCTTTTAATATTTCGCTTTTTTCTTGTTTCAATTCATCTATTTGATGATTGAGATCTTCATTGAGACTTATTAGTTTAATTTTCTCATCATTAAGCTGATCAATAGTATTTTTTAGATTATTACATTGCTCAGCTAATTCACGTATATTTTCATTCAATGACTCATTTTCTAATGATAATTTGTTCATTTTTTCCATCACTTCCTGTCTCTCACAAGAGAATAGTTCTATTTTCTTTTTTAATTGAATAGCTTCTTCAATCAATTTTTCGTTTTGCATTTCCGGTTCCTCGCCTTGTGAGGTGAGCTCAGTTTGACTACCTTCAATTTTCTTGTCACTTTGAAGTGATTTGTTGTACTCCTCTAGTTCCATTTTTTCTTGTGTAGTCAAAGATTCTACAATTTCTATTGATTCCGCTGAACTAACTTTTTCGGCGCTCAATTTTTCTAATTTATCTGTCAGTTCAATATTTTCTTGGATATAATTATCAAGCTTCTGCATCAGTTCTTCTTTTTCTTCTTGATGAAGTTTGATAGCAACACTCAACTGTTCTTTATCTAGATTAAGATTTTCTATAATGAGTTCTAGTTCGTTTTTGGATGCTTGTAATTTATCTATTTGCTCTTCTAACTGAACAGATTTCATTTCTGAACAAACTTGTTCATTTTGTAGCAATGATATATCTGCTAATTTATCTTCCATTTCCAAATTTTTCTGTTGTATGCTATGTAGCTCTGCAATAATACAAAAAAAAAGATATTTTAAGTTGAAAATAAGAAAAATATTTTTTTAAAATTTCCTCACTGTGATTACTTTTTTTACGGAAATATATCTTTTACGGTAAAATATTTCAAACCCATACCTAAAGAAATGAATCACGATACCTCAACAGTTTAGACATAGGATCTTTTTTTCATTTCACGATGTTTATCCATACTGTAGTTCGTGTTTCGTGACGCAGTTACGCATAAATACCAAAAACGTAAACACGTACTACTACAAAAATACTACTAAGCGTTGCCGATCTGCCACTTTTCATTCTCAAAAACATACTAGAACGAGGAAGGGATACCTTTCGTTCTACTTTACGCAATTCAACTCGATCAATCGACTCGATTTTGTTATCGCGTTGATAGGCTTGTCTGGGAACGTCATTCTAGACAAATGGCTTTTTTATTTTACAACGCATTGTCTTGTGACCAAAAATGTAAATGTAAAGAAAAATGTACATGATTCTTTCAATCGAGTCGTAGTCAGACCCACAAACGTCGCGTTCACGACGCTATGCTGCTGCGCTAGGACGGCCTCGTCATTTGATACTTATTGTTTGTTAAAAAAATATGAATATTATTTATTACCTTGTACTAAATCAAATTTCTGAGTTTCAAGTAAAGTGATGGACTTCAACCTTGCTTCTGATAAGTTCTCCATTTCAACTAGTTTTTTGTATATATCGGATTCCGTCACTGTAACAATGCAAAATAATTTAAAATTTCTGTGCCATAGAAGTATATAAGCGAAATATCTGTATAGTTTGCTAGAACATCCCGGCTTGTATAGAAAAATCGCATTAATTTCTAGAATATACTTCTACAATGGATCTAGTAAAATCTTTCTAGCTCTTCACCCTACAACACCCTCACACACTCACACTGACATAGTGAATCCATGGAATTGTACTTAAAGGCCGTCAAAGCACAAGTGTGTGACTGTAAGCCCGACTGGTGGGTTTGATTCCCACTTGGGAAAAATTAATTATTATTTATCAATATTTTCATTTCCTCATTCTGGTTAAGTCTGGTCTGGTTCTTCTGGGGGCCTTGAGTCACTATGAGTCATCATCTGACTATAAAAAAGGCATTGTTGGGTTCGATTCCTCCTCCATATAAATCAGAGAACCTTGTGTTAAGATACTCTTTTGTCCATTATATGACAATTCAGTTCCTCACTTTACGCCGAACTCCTGAGGCATTGCGTGTTGAAAGGCAGAACTCAGCGCTGCGCGTATTAATGGCCTTGTTACTTGTTAAATATTTCACGGCCCACGCACGCTCGTCCCTCTGCGCCACAACGATCTCAGATTTTTTTATTGAAGATAGTATTATTTTGTTTTCCTAGAAATGGTTGTTTGGAAGTTGAGTTTTACTACTCAACAAGCAATATATGAGACAGTGCAATTTGGGCAGAGTGAGAGATAGGGCAAATGAGGAACAGAGTGTATTAACACTAGGTTTTCTGTGCCTACCCTGTTAAAGTGTTAAGCTTAAAAAAAATGTTTTCTAATACTTACATCTGCCACTGTCATAATCTACCAAATGCAGTTGCAGATTACCTTTCTCTTCTTCCAATTCAGCAACCTTTTGTGTCAATTGTTGTATTTCCTCATTAAGTTTAATTATTTCAGCATTAGCATCTGACACTTTACTAAAATTATCAATTGTCTTTTGCATTTGTTTCATTTTTAATTTAAAATTAGATTTTACTTTAATCATATTCTTGTTAGCTGTTTCTATTTCGTCATTAAGTGTTAGTATTTGAGCCTGAGTTGTATTTAATTTATCTTGTAATTCTTCTACATTCTGACATTCTATGTCTTGTTTGTCTATTGTAGGTTGTTCTAATTTGACAGAAGTCGCGATATCACTTTTTTCAACCAATTGTTTTAGATTTTTAATAGATAGTTCCAATTCACTAATAGTTGCTTCTTTTTTGTCAATGTTAGATTGAAGTTCAGTAATAAGCATGTCTTTTTGAGCTATTAAATACTCTTTTTGTAATATTTCCTTATTTAAAGCTTGCACCATAATATCGGACTTATTTTTATCAGTTTTAACTTTTTTATCTGTTTCTTGTAATGACTCAGATGATAAATTACTCCAAGGAGATTTCATTTTTGAGCCTCTGCCGGTTTTACGAGATGGTAGTGGACTTCCTCTTTTATTAGGTGATACACTTGATTTTGGCTCTTGATTAATAGCAGCTAATTGATTTTCTAATTCTTTATTGGTCTGTCTTATTTCAAAATTAATTTGTTCTAGTAATTCAATTTTCTTTGAAAGTTCTTCCATATTGTTTAATTCAATTGATATTTTTTCTTCTTCTTCTTGGTCTTTGTCTGCAATAAGTGGGTGAATGCTATGATCTGATAGTTTATTTATTTTTTCTTGTAATTCTAAGACCTCTTTAGTCTTAAGTTCCAATTCATCTTTTAAATTTGAGTGGGCCATGGTGATTTCAAATCTTGCATTTTCCAAAATAGTATTAGCTTCTTTAAGACTATTTATTTTATCTTTTTTTTCCTCAATTTCATTGATTAATTTTTGTTTTTCTTCCTTCCATTCTGTTTCCATGTTTATAAAATTATTTTGCATTTTTATCATTTGCTCTTTTGTGTCCTCCAGTTTATCTAATGTTTCCTTTTCTAAAATTATAAGGGTGAACTTGATTAGAATTTACATTGTATGTGTAATATTCTTTATATAAAACTAAGTGAAAATTTTATTATTTATTTTTATTATTACATATAAAATGTCTGTATATATATAATTATAAAATATTTGTTTCAATAGTGATTTGAGACTATTGTGGCACAGTGTGGCAGCATATAACTGTAACACTATAATTATGGGTTCAACCCTCTGTAGAAAAAAGTGTAAAATATATTGAGTCACTGTTATATTCAGAATTTATGTTTCTAAAAAAATCTGTTACACTCTAATAGACACTATTGATATATTTTGTATTAACAATTATATTTAACCCATTGTTAATATTATCCTTGAAAATTATAATACAAAAGGCAAATTTTTGTAGCTAGTTTCACAATAAAGAAAACTGATTTTGTTTCTATTCAATAATTAAATATAAAATAAACTTTACTTCATACCCTTTTTACTTAAGCTATCGGAGATCAATGTAGTAGCTCGATTTTTAGCTTCTATAATCTGGTCCTTTTCATTAATTTTTTCTTGTAAATCCAAAATTGTTGTCTCCATAGCTCTCATTTTCACTTGCAGGATACTAAGATTATTGTCCTTTTCTTTTATTGTATTTACTAATTTAGATATATCAGGATTTTCTGAGCTCTGCATATTAAGTAAAATTTGTGTCTTATTAAAAATTAAACTTATTTAAAACAATTATTAATAAATTGAATAACTGTAGCTATTAATATATTATAAAGCTTCATTCTTCCCGTTTTATAGCTGGTTAAATAAGGAACCCTATTGTTAAATTACTCAGTTTAATACATTCCAGCCAATTTTTTTTGACATTGAATATTGAATTGTGGGACTCAACTTTGTGCTTTGTCTGGTTACCAGAGTGAGAAAATTAACATAATTAATTCCTCTGAATGAGTAGTATATTGTACACAAAACCAGTGGTTGGTTAATTCTTCAACCATTTATTTAGTCATTGCAATGACTTATTTAAAGAATACAGGGGAACTGTATTCAAAATATGATTACACTATATTATAGGAAATTGATTGACAAGTTACAACATTTTTTTTTGTAAAGCATAGTTAAACGGATATTGATAATTTTACAACATTTCTGCTATCATCTATAGGACCCCCCATAAAATGTGCAAAAATATATTAGATATTGCTGTTTACTGTGAAAAACCAAAATTGATAATATATGATACAAATATTAACCTTTCTCAAGTCAAATGTTTCACTGACAGAATCCTTTCTTGTGGTTTGTACTGGTTTTTTCATAGGTCTTTTACTTATTTCTTTATATTGTTTAATTCTTTCCATCAAAAGCTCTTTTTGTTTCAATGTATTCGCCAAACTCTCACTAATGCCAGGAACTGAAAATCAAAATAAAGCCATTATATATCTATAGAAATTATGTTACATTGTTTACAATTAATATATTTTTTATAATTATTACAATTTTACTATTAAACTACTGTCTTTCTATTGTGTCAAAATTAATTTAGTCAATTCAATAATTGTGTTTCTTTCTATCATTGGTCAAAAGCATATTGTTTATTAAGTATATTTTCATTATATACATAAAAGTGATTCT
>DVQK01000384.1:0-11751 GCA_018231685.1 Heliconius clysonymus
TTATACGTTTTCTAAATAAGTATTTTTCTTTCCTAAGTGTGGAATAATACTTTAAGAAATGTTAAAAAAAGCCTATAGGTACTTAAAATATTAAAGACTACATACAATTTTATGGTGACGGCGATTTTTTTTTTCATGTTACTAAATATAAAGTGCGCGAGAGACTTCGACGTTGCACCATATGTTGATGCAAATTTAGATTTTTGCAATCGTGAGTCACATTGTTAGTGTAATGGTATAGGCTTATGAACGGTCGAAGTGAAGAGAGAGCAAGCGCTGCTCATTGAGATTCAGCACGACATGGACCAAACTTTACCTTATCCGGTCACTTCGTAATATCTCTATTGTTTGCGAGAATGGCTGATCAATTAATAAAATGTGTTTATGCACTTTTAGTTTATAAATAAAAAAACATATATATATGTTTTTTTTATAATATTACTTTGCGATTATTTGTTAATTTGCTTATAATTTGATAAAAAATACAATATATATTTAAATAAGAAAAAAAAACGTAATCAACATCTAGACAATCATTAGCACTGGATTGTTCCATTACGACTGTTTTTAGTTGTTTTTGTCTGGATCGCATTGACAATGTTTAGTTTAGTAGACGGGTGTTGCGTCAGATTTGCGGTAATTTCACGGCCGGTGCGTTTGGATAGTTCCTTGTGGTGGAAAAGTGAAGTGCGAAGTTTCGGCGAGGCGGTGCTCGGCGCGGTGGAGCGTGGCTGCGCGGGGTCGTCGTCTCCTCGCCGCTTCGCAACGAGTTGCCAGTGCCCGCCGCGTTGCTTGGCTCTCGCGATTCTATGCTGTGAAAGTGGGGAACAATTGCAGTGGCGTTCTTGAAAATATGCTAATTATGACTTCATCTTTTCCTTTCCTACAATGACATCTGTCAAAATTATTACAGCCAATAATACCTTTTCTTCATATTTCTCACTCACCTGTATGGTGGTAGAAAATTGAAAAATATTTTTTATGTACTTCACAATAGGCATGAAGTCTAATATTTCTTGCATTCGCCCTGCTTATTCAAATATATGTAGGACTCTTTTAGACAAAGTTACACCAGGATTTAAGAAAAATATATAAAAAATATATTTTATTTATACCCCACCCATACCCATATCTATATATGTTCAATTTAATTCTATATTAATACTTAATGAACTAATATATTCAAGAATTATTAATTAGAATATTTTCTGAAATTCGTTTAGTACATGGACCTCGAGGAAATTTAATGAGAGACTAGTTCTGGAGGTTTCTGCGTACCACAGCCGGTAAATGGTAACATCTGGAGGGCGCTGCGCGAGCGTCGGAGAGGGGTGCGGGGTAGACTCGGGCTCCGGGTTTCAGAGCCAGCGCGCGCCAGTCCCCTATACACCGGCCGTGCGAACGGCCACCGCGGTACTTTTTGCGCGATACCAGTGATATCATATCCGACACCCCATTCGGTCCTCAGTGCCTCTCCGCCTAGCACCAGCGGCCCTAAGTCTCTTCGTGCATATATGTGAGTTTACAGTCGTCTCTCAGGAACTGCGCTCAGTCCCTCCCACGCGCCGCGTCCCGCCGCGCCGCGCCGGCCGGCGTTTTGCTTAACCTGTACTTGTGGTGTATTTCTGAAAACAAAGAAACGAGTGATCGGTGTTAAAATAATTGATTACAAATTAAATAAAACAGGAAAATAAGTACTTCAAAAATACACCACGATATGTGAAAAAAAAATTGACCTGTAAGAAATGTAATTTTTTTCCGTCTCAAATTTTATTTTTTCTTATTAGCATATTTATGTGTGGGCGACATGAATCTTATTGGTGCACAATTGCATTCTAGGAACGCTACCATTACTTTGTAACGTTGTATATATAGTTATTCGAGTATACGGAATCCATTAATCTCGTGTTAGTTCAATTAATAGTGAGAAACTGTAGATAAAACGATGATGGGTATTGTTCACGTCCATATATCTATTAGATTAATTAAAACGCTGGGTGGCTGATAGAGCGCGATCACGCGAGCGAGTGGCGACGGCCGACGGGTCTTCGAACCTGCACCGTGGAAATGAGATTACTGCACGATGGCCTTAAATGATCTATTTTGTTCACATTCTGGTCCGTGTAAATTGCAATGCCTCAGTACATTCCTTTTACTTGTTATCTTAGATGCGACGCTTATTGGATAGGCAATATAAATCATAAATAAGTGTTATTTCTTATATTTGATGAGAATATTGTAAATGTTTTGAAATTTAATATAATTAATTTTTTTTATATAAATTTTGAGTAGTTTTTTTTGCTGCTTACTTGTAATTAACATTAATTACTTTTAATTCTGCTATATTTAATTACATTAAATTAAAAGAACTTACATTTCGCTGCAAAAAAAGCTAATTCGTTTTAGAATGCAAAACAATATATCACTTGATTTTTTTTTGTAAATTGCTACAGTAACATCAATACATGTTTTATTGTTATATTGTAAGGTGTAAACCTTTAAAGTGCAGCAGGTCATTGTAATAAAATCTATTGTCAATTTGACAATATGTGTGACAACTGACATGAAACTGTCGTAACGGAACATCTTGTAGATTTCAGTCATGTACATATGTTGGGAGGTACACGAAAAGTATTATCATACCACCACCAAACCTAGGCGTACATCATATATTTATTATTTAAAAAAAATAGTTTTACTTAGTTAACAATATAATTAGTTAACCAACAATATAAATAAGTTGTAACAAACGTATAAAAATTTCGACGTAGCTTGATGAGAACGTATTAGTGGTCAGAGCGCCTGGTCGGTTTCCAGGAGGCGCGGGTTCGAGTCTCGCTACATTCAAAATTTTTATACGTTTTCTAAATAAGTTTTTTTTTTCCTAAGTGTGGAATAACACTTTAAAAATGTTAAAATTATAATTAGTTGTTTAAGGCCAGTCTAAATTCATCGATGCATCTAAATTTCGACGGTACATGAGTAACGGAGTTTCTTAACACAAGGTTCTCTCTACTTAACCTACTGTGTTCTAGGTACAGTGTGAAACTAAAAAAAATATAAACCATTCATCATTATTAGTAATATAAAAGTTCTTAAAGTACATAACTAACTACAGTGTCGACGTTATTCATGTGTGTGTACATACATACATATATTCGTTTCAAACTAAAAAAACTCTTAGTCACTGCTGAATATTCGCATTCTCTAAGAATCTAAATTTATTAGCGTTGCCGCCGAGAAACTTTAACAAAGCACAATACACGCAAAGTTTCTCTCATATCGCCGGGCAATCTTGACATATGTATGTATACATCTATATATAATGTATATTTAAACTGCACTATCTGCATATAAGAACTGTTATAGGCATTGTTTCGGCTATCTCTACGTTCCAATCTGGCGCATTTTTAAACGTGGTGTTTGTGTGCCAGATTTCCCAGGTTATTACCGTTCGTATCGTCATTATATGCATATACAGTTGTGGAATAACATTCTGATGATACAACGATGGAGGGAGTGGAAATAATTTGGGCATCTATCTGGTGTTGGAGCACGGACGCTCGCCGGCCGCTGGCTCCGTTTTGACGAGAAATCACGCTGGTACCGCTACTCACCGCTACGGTACTTAGTCTGAGTCGTCGTTGCTGTTCTCTTAATGCATTTTGTTTTACTGCCGTGCTCAATTAATCACTTCATGCCGCCTTTCTAACTATCTCAACTTAAATATATTTATTATGACAAAAGTAATTCGTGAATGTGCGAGTGAAATTACAGACAAGAGAATAATTGGTATATTGCTCTGCTATCTTAAATGCAGTAAATAATATGATATTTCGGTTATAGGTTAATTAAGAGAAGGCAGCTGGGCACCTTCTTTTAGATTTTTAATTTAAAAAAAAAACGGAGAGGTGATAATATTTAATTTATCTTTTTGAAGCTACTCGTGACTGTAAACGAGACAAGTTGTGGGTTCGATTCCCACTCGAGGAAATGAAATATTGAATATTTTAATTTCCTCGCCCTGGTAACGATATTTTAATTTCCTCGCCCTGGTAACGAGGAAAAGCGCTGCGTTCTCTCTGCCACTCAACATGCAATACCTCCAGACTTCGGAGGAAAGTGGGGAGTGGAAGTGTCTTAATGGCAACAAAGTCTCTTAACACTACGTTCTCAGGTTCGTTCGTTTACGTTCTCTGCTTACCCTGCTATTTGCGCGATACACTGTGAAGTTAGAAAAATATTTATGTACTTATATGAAAGAAGTCCCTGCAACCATCTGTTAATGTTCAAGGGTATGTTGGAAGTTGGGACATATGGTAAACATATTGCTTAGATTGATATGAGATTGGCTTCTATATTTTTATTCTTAGGTATTTGTTATGGCGGCGGTATGACGTCATAGCCAGCTGAAGGGCGGGTGACGTCACGTTGTCAGGGGCGTCGACCCTTCTAGCCCTAAGCGCCCGACGACCATTGCGCTGCGCCTTGTTCTAATATCATGAATAACTTATGTTATGAGCTCTATGGCTCAGCGACCTGGGGCAACCTGCCTGAAATATACTGAATGTCATTTATCGCCGTAAAAGCGGACTTTATGAACTTTACTGTGCTCATATATTATTGCTGCTTATTTCAATGTCTTTTCAGAGTAAAACTTTCCGGAGTTAATAACTGATCGTTAAAGATATTTTTTGAAATTCTCTTTATTTAATTTTGGCCGAGAATTTTCATATTCGGTTTTCGGTTTGGTATTTATTCAAAATTCTCTTTGAATGTCCAGAACTGTCTAGATTTTTTATACAGCGTGCTGCGTACTTTATATTGGTACATATATATTTTTTTAGGATTACGTACTTTAAAACGACTACTACCACTCACAGTTTTTTTTTTCTCTGAAAGTTATTTATCTCAAGATTACGTGGACATATCAAGCTGAAATTAATATCAACTATCCCAGTCTACGGTCGACCGATTTTGCTGATTTTAGTATGAAATTCGCAAAACCTATAGGGTGCTTCCCGCAGATCTACTATTGTGAAATTTGACTAGGAGTGAAATTTATAAAACAAAAATCTTAAAAATAATATGTATATAGAAAAAAATTATTAGAAACTTATGCTTGTAGCTAATTTGATACAAAAAGAGCAGATACGCCGGCAAACCTAAGTTTTATATGTCACGTTCCCGTTGACCCACATTCATCAAATCAATAAATTGGTACGGAACCATCAGTGAGCAAGACCGGCTCTCAATTGACCGCTTATTTTTTTTAAATAATAAATAATGTTGAGTTGGTTTTAAAAAGTACTTCAATTTTTCGTGATTTCAATTTATTTTCTACTTTTGCTTAACTGCTTTCTTCCTTATTTTTTCTTTAAACTCGCAAGGGACGGAATCGAATACGCTTAACGCTGACAGTATTAAACTCGCTCTTACCAGGCCAGATTAAACAGAACATCATGCATATATATATTTAAATTATCATCTGTACGAATGCAAATCCAAATTAAACCTTTTGTCTAGGTAATGTATACTTACACTTTTACCGTGACTAAATCACTTTATGAAAATATCAATGGACACAGTTTAAATTTATTAAGATCTAGATAGATTTTTAATAGCAGTACGATTATCGCGTCCATTTAAATTTCTCCAACGTCCGCGAGTAGTGGTGTAAGCGCGCGCGTACGAAAGAGCGGCGCTCGGATAAATGGAAATATTACTGTTGCACTTTAATCTCTATGTGGCCAAGACAAAGAGCTATTATAGTTTCTATATTTTTATATGAGGGTCTGCATAATGCACGCTCGCTTGGCTTTCCAGCGTCACGCGAGCTCATCCACGGCCCACATCCACACAGCACGTTAAATACCATATTCATACACAATAACGTGTACTTATAATTAAAACGCTTTCATTTTGAAACGTTTTCACTATTTTTACATACCTTTCGTCGAAATTTGAACAGACGTAATGAATAATCAAAATAAATATTATATTTGTATATATACATATATATTATAGCCACAATTCATAGAGTGATAAAAATACTGTTTTGTACTTAATGTAACAACATAACATAATATGGCAGTCTATATGTTAGAATATAGGTTATTTCGAAATTCGTTCACGTCTCCTACCCTAAAGAGGGGTGGCAAACGAATATTTAGGTATACTATAACGTCATGTCCCCTAAGATTTCGTGTTGTATCAAAGTTTCACCTATGACTTCATTTATATTGCTTAAAATTCGTATTATGGTATATTGGAATTGACAATTTTTATAATTTCATTTATTACCAGTGAAATATCGAATATCCACTGTGTGTTTATTATAATACACTACTATGAAACTAAAAATATAGTTCTTAAAAAGAAAACATTTTGATAAAATTACTTTAGGTACTCAACTGTAATTTTTATTTATCCTTAAGAAATACAAAGTATATTGATTGATTTTATTTTTTTTATTTTAAATTTGCATTCTTATTTTATATATATAATACATAATCTTATATATCTTGGACAATGAGAACGAGCTTTCTACAGTGACTACGTTTATAAAAGTAGCAAGTAACTGTGAGCGCTGCCGTTTTACATTAATTGGTTTTCTGCTTTGCTAACGGAGCTGTCGCGAAGTCAAGTGGTCTCACTGAACGACTCTACTCTAGTATGTTGAAGTAGATCACAGAAAATTTTAATTGCTGCCCCCGCATTTGTGAACTAAAAATATATAACCATTGAAACCGTACTAAAATTTGCGCACCCCGCTGCATCCCTTGCTTTACACTAAAAATTTATTAAAGCAGACATGACTCTTCTATTCTGTTAAATATTAAGTCAATCAGAAACACATTGTAGTTTAATGTTTGGGTTGTTGGTCGTGGATGTGGTCGCTGTTTTGTATCCTTTATTTCTTAATCGTTTATTTTCTCTTTCTTGCAAAGAGAAATGAGTCTTAACTTGTGGCTAACAGTCTGCGGTCGAGTCAATGCGAATAGTACCAGTACATCTTAGATGCATGTAATAAAATAATACTAAAACTCTCAAATTTAAAACTTTATTATTTTAATCAGAAGTTTTTTGTAATATCTGTTTATAATGACTAAAATCAGAGGCCAGAACGTGCTAGAACGTTTTGTCTAAGAGTTCATCGCTCTATCGAACAACGCAATTTACTTAATTTGAGTCTTATGCTACATACTCCATTTCGTATATCTGTTTAAATTTTATTTAAAGAAGGCGGAACCTTAAAGGTGTGGATTGTTTTAAAGCTCGGAAGTTGAAAGCTTCAGTTAAACAACAGAGACGGTAAGTGCTGTTAAAAATAGGTACACGTGCCCGTAGTTGTTACTCGTTACTTTTGACGACCCTAAGCCGGTACGCCTTTTCATTTATCTTCTCCTGTTGGCTGTTGCACATTCTCCTAATAAATATGATTTAAAAGTTTACTAAATCCTTAGTTCTTATTAAATTTTAAGTAACTGCTTCTTCCTTTAAATTAAATGTTTTTCGTTTTTATCAGTGCCCTCTATAGACTTTTTTTTATCAAGATTTAAGTATAAAATATAGATGCAATGAAAGGGGTATAATTTACTGTATAAATTGATATAAAAACCATAAATATAGTATCAGTCGTACTACTATATTTTGATGTTTTAAATTTATTCATAGTCCAGATTGCATGTTGGACGTGCTCACTCATACTCATAACTATTTGCTCTTCGTGCTCGGGTGTGGCTTGATTTACACTGCCACTTCGGCCTCGGACAGGGGGCTTAAATTAGTGGCCTGTCGTGTGTCATGTAATATTTTATTCCTCTCCTCCTTCAAACTACATTACACTTTTAAAATCTTCATTCCTTCCCGTCACGACCTATTTATAAACTGCCTTATTTAAAGAAATGGTCCATCGATTTTGGAGAGTTAAATTTAATCTCTTTAATGCTTATACTGCTACAGCTTTGCTTTATACGTAGGTTAGTAGATATGTGAAATATGCGCAACTTATAATTTAAACTCTACGTCCTGTTTCACTTTGAAGGTGTAATTTAATTATAAAATATACAAGAGATATCAGAAAAACAAGGTATTGACAAGATTAATGACACAGACACATTGCTTAACGGGAGAATACTATTTACATCAACGCGTTAGTGAACGACGCATAGACTTCGCTTTGACTCTTATTGATTTATAGAATACTTCCGCCAAATTAACAGAACTGTCATTGGAAATTAGACCTAAGACGTGATTGACAAAAAACAGTCTTCTTCTTTTCTATTTATACTACAAATGTTATTTTAATTGAAAATCCTATGGCGTTTGTGAAATTTCATCACATCAAAAATAGAATTCTTACTTGTGAACGAAACAGATGCTTAAAGATAAATGTATAGTAATAGGTTATTTTGTGATTTAGAAATTAAAAGCATCATCGTATAATAAATTCAATTAGTAAACATTATTATTATGTACGTAAATATTTTTTAGAGTTTTAAAAGTACTGTAATTTTTTTTAGTGGTTGCAAAACATTTTTTAGAAAACTAGGTACTTTGTACTACCATAAATTAATTTAAATGTGTTTGTCTCTTTCGATTTGACCAATAAGGCCACTATAAACAATAGGCATGCTAGGACACGTACGTGGATGATGTAAGCGGCGATTTCCTGCGGGCTTCTGCTTTGAGCATTCGACCAAGCCTGTGGCGTACGCTTGCCTGTTAATTACCCAGGCTGACGTCACCTGCAAGGACGTGACTCCTTATGTTGTTAATTTCAAGCCATTATTATTTCTACTTTTCAAAAATGCTTCATTCTGTATAAATATTATAATAATTTTCGTAAAAAAATAAAAATTGGTCAAGCGCGTGTCGGGCTCGCCCGCCGAGGGTTCCGTACAAGAATTGTAGGTCTTGAGCTTTTTCTGAAATTCGAGTTAAGCTTAGCCAGAGCCACAACTGTATAGTACCTGTACATGCTAGCTGCCAAATTTAATAATTCTCGGTAAACCGGAATTACCCTATTAATTTTGATTCACTTTATAGTGTTGAAATACACGTTTTATTGCGATACAAACGGCCATATATATTTTTTAAGTAAATGTAGAAAAACTTTTTTTTCATCAAATCATGTGACCGTAAATTTGAGTATATGGTTTAAATTTCGACTCTATATCTCCAAACGTCCGTGAGATAAAAGCTCTTGACAGACAGACATATATACAGACATTCAGACAGACAGACCGACAGACGGACGGACAACATAGTGATCTTATATAGGTTCCTTAAAAGGTACGGAACCGTAAAAACAAGTGTTTCTAATGCGCATAACTTTTAAATGTATTTATTTATTAATTAATATTTATGTGTACGCTTAAAGAAGTTGGAAATCTAGTCGTCACAGTCGACCAATTTCCATTTAAAAGTCACCGTTGGTATAAGAAAAAGAAAAGCAATATTATAAGGCAAATATGTTTGGGTGCATCGTTAAGCGTGACTCATCTAAACGGTTGCAATTATGTTTAATCGCTGAAGTACTGGCATACTAACACTTGCAGGGTATCTGTGACAAATAAAGAACTCTTCATTTTTCGTCTAAATTTGTTTTTTTGCAATTTTTTTTTATCTAAACTTACTAGAGTAAAGTCTTTGTAACAGAAAAAAGGAATAAAAAGCCAATCCTGTGTTATCCTGTTGTATTACGTTACGTTGCTGTTAATTACAGTATTTTAAGGTTTGAGTTAGATCTTCTCCACTTAATATTTAAATAAAATAGGTTTCAAATGTCATGTAGTCATGGCTGTTTCTCTCCGTGAAAGGATTCTCAAGAGTATTAAAGGGCATTGCGATGATATTATAGATTTAACTTGTACTATATTCTGATTTAGGAAACTGAAGAATTTAGCCTTTCAAGTTAATGTTTCACATTTATATGTCTTGTATAAACATTCGATTTTATATTTATATACTATTATGACTTTAGGTTATATTAATTTTACATTTGAATAGTACTGAATCTAACTATATATTACATACTTAAAACTTTTCCAATACTGAAACAGACAACGAGAGATAAAACTGCTGGCCGTAGAAAGTTAAAATTTGGCATACAGGTTCTTTGTGGATATTCAGAAAATAGAAATGCATTTTGGCTATTTGCTTTTGTTAAAGTACTAAGTTTAATGTGAATAGTTTAAGTTCTCCTACACGCAATATTTTAGCGTAAATCAGTCGTAGGGTAAGCAATATTACATTTTGATATATTATTTTACTTGAAAATTACTTTATTTATTTATATATCATCATCCAGCACTAACTAGTTCATTAAAATTAAATTGATTATTGGTTTTTATAATATTGCGTTTATTATCCAAGCATAATAAAAAAATACATATTTTCAATATCATTCACAGATTACAGTGAGCTACAATTATATTTTTGCAGCTTTTTAATTATTAATTTCCAGACAATAATTTTACTCCTTAAGGAATCTATTTTATGTGGGCCGAATGCAGAACTTGGATATAAATAGAATTGCACGAGTTGCATGACCCAAACTGGTTCCTATTCCGAGTCTGCCTACGCTCGCTATCCTCCTGACCCGTGGCATTACCCTCGTTGATTCATTTTCAGCGTGTGCGTTACTCCCACTCTTATATCATTACCTGAATTGAAATATACAACAAACTTACATGTACATCATATCATACATGTAGTTTTCTTTAAAATAGAAATTGAAAACAACTTGTTTCTATATCATATCTATGAATTTTTCCATTTCTAGCTCGTATATTATAAACATTTTACTAATTGGAAAATTTTCTCAGATATTTTCTCACGTAAGTAGTTTGACAGACGCATGAGACCAACTAGTCTTCGATTCTAATTCATGGCATCGTCAAACTGGTTCAACAACTGCTTCTTCCTTTAAATTAACTGGTCAAACACGTTCTGTTGCCTTTATTTTCTTTTAATGAATTGGTGATTTCTAGTTTATGATAATATCCTTTCACTATATATTTTTATACTGAAATAATTGGTTTCTTGATGATAATCGTAATATGTAATTGAAAAAAAAAAATTAAATGTAAAACATAAACGTAAAGTGCTTGCCGTGTAAAAATGTGTAGAGTAGGCGAGACGATGTGCATTCTACCGCGATTTGCGAGTTGCGGTCTTTTTGCATTAAAAATATACGTCTATACTACGGTCTACGTTGACGAGAGGTGGTAAGAAATGAGATACGCTTCGCTTACGTCGTCCTCCCCTTATTTTATTTACCCTGCCGTATGTAAAGAGTGACGTGGCGTTCTTACCATAAGTATGAACTTTTTCGCTCGTGTATTGTATTTCCATGAAGCCGACCGAGTCTGACGTTGCATACGGCCAGTCCAAATATAGTATTGATTTAACAGATTTAGCATTACCAGTTGGATGGGTTTCAGACAGAAGTTTTTATAAATGTGGCGTTATGTATTACGAGGGTCTTCTTTATAATTGTAATTACAAACTATTATGATACGGCGGCCGTAGAATGCCTGAATGCCACTGAATCTGAATTATGTTGCCAGTATAGATATAAAGTAATTTGTGCAATGAGATTAGATATTCTATTATAGAAATGGCGTGGTTTACATAATATGGCATTTATTTGCAGCTTATAATTTGTAATTAAAATCATTTTAAGCAAATGTAAAACCGACTGGTTGTGAGTTCGATCCCCACTCGAGGAGATGAAATATTTAC
>DVQK01000385.1:0-11739 GCA_018231685.1 Heliconius clysonymus
CTTTATGTTTATGATATTAGTATAATTATTTGCGGCGTTTAGTTCCTGCTCTTGTTGCTTACACGCTGTATATCGCATACAGCCGGGTTCGGAATGTAATGTTAAGATTCGCTACGTTTCCCACTTTTCGACTATTTTTTTAATTTTTTTTAAACGCCGTTTTAACATCAGAGCGAGGATTAGAAAATTATTCATATTCCCGAGTGAGAATTGAACTTAGAATCGTCACGTTTACCACCACTCAAGGGTCCAACTAATGTAGAAAGCCAATATAATATAAACAATTCAATTTTATATGAAAGCTGAAAAAAGCTGGTAAAAAATTGAACGAAAAGTAAAGCATGATTCAATTACACTGGGGCCCAAATATTTGTATAGGTATTGCTGATACTCATTGGCCTTTTATATTACGTGGGTTATAGCGGACCATATTTTACTTTGTTGAATAAGTTTTTCGAGGTCAGTCGTGGTGCAGGGGCACAAGCGTGCGACTGTAAACGCGACAGGTTTTGGGTTCGATTCCCACTCGAAGAAATGAAACATATAATATTTTCATTTCATCACTCTGGTAAACGAGGAATTGACGACGGCGTTGAGTTTCGCCTCTTAACACGCATTGAATCCAGAATTTCTAGGAAAGTGGGGAAAGGAACACAAGGTTACCAGGTTCCCTCTGCCTACCCCGCTACGTGCAAGATAGATCAAGATGCTATATCGTGGTTTGTCTACCAGAAGGGGAAAATAAAAACTTTAATTCTTCGATAATAAATAATTTATTTTACATAATACAGTGGCCGTTTATAAATTAAGAACAAATAAGTAATCATATTTTTTTTTGTAGTAATTAAAAAGTTAGTTTCACGCTGTATCCCGCATATAGCAGGGGGAACCTAGTGTTAAGACATTCAATTCCCCACATTCCGCCGAATTCTTCGAAGTAAAGCGTGTTGAATAGCAAAACTCAATACCGGGCTTTCTTGCCTCGGTGCCAAAGCAACTTGTGCTCCTGCCGTTTTTTCGTAGTGTGTGATATATTTAATATTTACACAAATTCAGAAAAGGTCACAGATTACAAAGCTTGCTCTTGAAGAAAAATGAGTCTTTCTAAAAAGAGTTTTCATAATACGGACTGAAAGTAGTTCTATTATGGACCATCCCAAGGGATGTAAGATATGACACTATGAAAAAAGGTTATTATTATCTAAATAGGAATGTATTACATGTTTCTTTTGATTATACACTGAAATTCTATCAGCATATAACTAAGAAAGTAGTACACTCTCCATTTTCCGAAGCCTCGCGGTTTCCCGTTTCCGTGTTGAGCGGAGCGGAACTCAACGCCGTGCTGTCTTACCACAGCGTGGAATTAATATAATAATTAAATGAATTTAATAATTAAATCATTCATAGGTACATTACTCATAACATTGTAATGTAGATTACCTCCAACTGTACTTACTCGTATATATGATTCAGCAGTCACTGTCTTTGTGAATTACTTATGTCACCTGTCATTCTTATCTTATTAAATTTGGATTACTAGGTCAAGTTAAACTATAGTCAAAATTTTACTGATCGTTAGTTAGATTTAAGATAGATTTAATTTGTCATATGAATATTTGATGAGATGTTTTTTTTTAAATCCGTCGACCATTTGGTTTCTTGAAAAGGAAAGGAGAGTTTTATCACTAGATTATGGGAAGGCTTTGCATAATCTGTCTATATAAAATTACAAACAAAAATATAAAAATATGATAAGAGGCCAGACGTGGCGCAGTGGCACAAAGTGTGATTATAAATGCGACGGGTTGTGGGTGCCATTCCCACTCAAGAATATGAAATATTTCATTTCTTTGCTTTGTTGTAGAGGTAAAGCGCGGCATTGAGTTCCGTCACTCAATACACAATGCATCCAGAATTCGGTGTTAAATAAGGAACGGAGTGTTTCAGCACAAGGTTCTCTTTGCCTACCCTGCTGTGTGAGTGATGATAAGAAAATAAAAAATAAATGAATCTATTACATAATAAATACACAGTTATATAATCCAAATCGCTATAAAGAAATAAAAGCTTTTTAACAATTGATTTCGAATTCTTATACACTGAGGTCAAGTATCACTTGAGGTGACCTCAGTAATTATCGTGCTTTCTTTTTAACGTTCGATTTAAGGAGGACCGTTGTCTGGCGAGGTTTACAAGTGGGTTTTCTTTATTTTTATTATTATATGTTGTAGAAAGAGGATCTGGTATTGCATAATGGTGTATATACCACCATGTGACCACCATGACATGTCCATACATCCATTTTTGAGATACTGTATCTTGGACTAGATACTATATTGGGCCGTATACTACAGTATTTAGGCCCTACTTTCGGATCAATATGCTGTCATGACACAGTAGACAGCGTCTGATGTGATGGTTTTGATTGTTCTATTCTTACTCTGTGGAATGATTATATTTTAATATTTTAGATTTTTCTGCTCTGGTAAATTAGGCGCGGCGTTGAGCTACGATATTCAACACGCTATGTTTTGTTTCTTAATACTAGATTCCTTCTGCATAGCATACAGTGAAAACGGAGAAGCTGCATACTGAGTACCGTAGGTACTTTTAATTGCCAGTGTGCCAATTGTTTCCAACGGTACCAGAATGATATCTCAAATACTTAGTATTATCTAGAGTACAAAAAAAAACAATATCCAGGTACAGATATTGCAAAAATACTGTATTGAGACCAGCATAGTGTCTGTCTGTAAACGCGAGAGACTTGGGGTTCGATACCCACTCAAGAGAATGAATAATTTTTAGTTATTCGCTCGGAACAAAGCGCAATGATTCAAAATTGCTCGGAAAGTAGAAAACAGAGTGTCTTAACACCAGATTCTCTCTGCCAACGAGATAATGGATAGTTGTAAAATTTCATTTCATTTCATTTGTTTGCAATTTTATTATTCTTATAAAATATGTAAAGGGAGTCGTATGTATGTACATATATTAGTTTCCGTTTTTAATAATTACGCTCATTTACGTCGCATTCATAGTAATACCGTGTAATTTTTTAGCATTCATTTATCATTAGGTCATTAAAGGTTTTGTAGGCTTGCACTAAATACAGCTACATAACGACGAAGTGTTTTTTAAAGTAAGATTATTTTCTTTATTCTGTAGTCTATTACAACAGGTAGGTACGCCAAGGTAGAAGATACTTCATTCTCCATCTCATGTAACCCAACGCCGCAGTGTATTTTACAAATGCGAGCAAACGTAAATAAATTTCTTAAAGTGAGAATCGAACTGGCACCCATCGCGTTCCTAAGTCATTTAACGCCAAGATGGCACCGTTCCAGATCCTAACTGCCCATAATGTGATTGACTTTATGTAACTCAATAAACGATGATTAATTTTATGTTCCAGGAAAAAATATTCAATATTTATAGTTATATCAGGAGAGGTTGGTGAAGTCAAATAAGATTTTTACTGAGTGTGCCTGGCGTCGCGCCAATGAGAGACGCACTATAGAATAGATAGCGTATCATGATGTATGACAATTTATGGGGGCTATGTTGTTTTCTACTGTATAAGTTTGTTCCCGTTTTTTTAGTTTTAAGGGTTGTTTTTGTTGTTTTTCTTTTGATTTTCACGTTTAGTAGTGGGACACCGTTTGTTTACACGATGGTTGTTAGTATACCATTTAAGCAAATGATTATATTTCAGTCATTTTCCTTTTTCTGTTCTGTTGTTTTGTTGTCTGGGAAGTGGCGAGCCGTTTGTGTTCCCGGTCCGCTCGACGGCCACAAGTCGAGGATCGACTCCCGCAGGAGATGCCCGTACCGCCGTCGGCACCCTCACAAGCAAAAAGCTTGCAAATTTTCAGGGACAGAGTACCCTCTTCCCTACCCATCCGGTGTCGCTGTAAAAGATAGTAGAGCTAACAGCATTAACCTCAAGTTTGAAATAAACAGAGCGTTTTGTCTTAACCGTCTATGTGACGCAGTGTGACAGTATTTGTTGTAAATGTTTTTTGTGGACTGTTGTGATAAAGGATATTGAAATAATTTTTATTCGACCTCAAAAAGGAAGAAGTTTTCAATTCCATGGCTATATTTTTACATTATAAGCGACGACTACGGTTTGTCTTGCGGCGGAAGTTAAAAGTGGAGAGTCTTAAAGCTAAGTTTTTTCTGCCTAATATTGAACTTAATCTAATTATAACATGGCAATGTTGTATTTTATACATTAATATTTTGAGGAATTAAGTGTCCATAACCTTTAGTGCTCTGTCTACGCTTTTTATAAGCATTGTGTCGACAGGAGCTGAAATTACAACTATCGAATACAGGGGCTTACTGAGCAAAATATATGTTATATATTTTTTTTAGGCAGATGACACCAGGGAAAATAGTGTTAAGACACTGCATTTCCTCCTTTCCGCCGAATTCTCGAGGCATTACTTGCTGACTGGGGAAACTTAAGCGGCGCTTTGCCTCATTACCTGAATAGAAAGAAAAAAATAGAAATGAAAATATTCAATATTTCATTGCCGTGAATGGGAATCTAACCCACAAGCGTCGCGATTACAGCGCGCATAAGGACACTCCGGCACCACGATGTCTTAGAAAAATAAAATAATCTTAAATAAACCCTTTTCTGTATAATATATTAAAATATTCTAAAAAGTCTTTTCGTTCTACAAACTAGTACAGATAGGGCGGCGTCTGTACGCCGAGGCGTCGCCTTACAAAGGAAGTTGAAAGACAGTTGCGGAGATGGATAGTGTTGTGCACTTAGAAACTTTACAGCTTTAAAATAATGTATGTTATTTTGCAATTGTACAATGTTTTGATTGTTTGCTTTGCGTAAGTCACTATTTGTAATGATTAAAAAGCGATTTTAGAAATGTCACTTGAACAATATAAAGATAAAATATATTATTAGGCAAAGCTTATTATTTTAGCCAAGTTTACTATTGTGGTCGGCGCGATGCAGGAGCACAAATATTTTATTGTAAACGTGACGGTCTTGGATTCGATTCTCGCTCGGGGAAATGGATTATTTAATATTTTAGTTCGCTCACTTTTGTAACAAGGCTAAGCGAAGCGCTGAGTTCCGCCATTCAACGGAAAATGAAGAAGAGAATGTTGTAACATTAGGTTCAGTCTACTTACTCTACTATATGCGGGATACAGTGAGAAACTGAAAAAAAAAAGATTATTATAAATAGGGTGGAATTACATCACTTCACTTGAGGAGCTAATTGCTTGTTAAGTTTCTTCGGCTATTCTCATCAGAGCTCCCTTCACTATCAGCAGTAGCTTCCTGGAGGACTGACACTACTATTTAACATTTTGTTACCAGTTAATCACTTGTTACCAGAGCGAGTAAATGAAAATTAAATAATTAATTTCAGTTAGTAAGTTAGCTAAGAAAATGGGGGAATTTTCGAGATATTGCGTATTGAGTGGCGGAACTCAACGAGGTGCTATGATTGACTTTATATATTTTCAATTCTTAGTTTAAAAGACAAAAAGTACTTATAAAGTTAACTAAACTGTTTAGTTTAACATATAGTTTTATCTGAATAGTAAATTTGAAAAGATTCTGTTCAGCTATTTCGGCACGATTGAGCAACGAACACCCAACTATTCAAGCGAGATTGACAAAGGTCTGAAACACTGTAAGAAACGAAAACTTAAAATGAATCTAAAGAATTTAATGTGAAAAATATATTTGAAATTTAAAATTACTGTTTTTCTACTACTTTTAGAATTTTATTTAACGCCACTTTTAGCGTGAAAATATTTGTATTATAAATATCATGGTTTTTTTTATAACTTGGAAATGCATTTACATATGCTGCCCACACGGAAGGCAAGTACTACCTTACGGATGACGGTACTGTGGGACTCATCGTTGAATCCGATCCTACTCACCAATATGAGACGCCGCAGAATCGCTCACGCATACGGCACTACGACGCCTCAGCGGAACGTCTATTGCGGGCTACCGTCGCCTTCAGAATGCTCCGGTGATTCTTCTAGAGCATTAGCAGCCTCGATGCAAGAGGATCACCATGATCCTCCTCCTAGCTCCTCTAGGTCAGAGAGACGCCGGCGGAGCAAATCTGCATTTGCGCTGGACTCACACACCCGCTCCGTGGTATTCTTCAGTGCAATAACTGATTCACAGAAAGAGACGATTGTAGACCAGTTAGTCTCATTGTTCAGCATGGCCCCAACCACACTGGACAGTGAGAGGTACACTATAGCCATCAAGGCGTGGCGTTGTAGGGACCAAGCGTTGGGCCAGAGTGTGATGTGCCGAATCGACAGAGGTATCACATTCGAGGCGGCACATCGGGAGATGTCGCTATAAAAGCGACATGCAAATGTGCAATCTGATGCAAGTATTTGCCGAAGTAACCATGCGCCGGCAGTTCCTACACCAGCCTGAACGTTATAACCCAAAAATCCATTTCCTATTGCGAGCAGTGAGAGAATCCGCCAATTCCAATGTAGGTGGATTCCTTTACTGCTTCATCATGATGGTATCATGGTTTACCTTATCTCTAGAATTAAATACCTAAAGGTTAATAAATATGGGTAGTTATAAATCTAGTTTAAGTTAGTTGTAAAAACAAAATACAAATAAAGCTTATAATTTATCAAAAGTACAAAAACAAACGAACTACGTGTCTGTAGTGTTAAGTTAATAATAATAAAAAATATTATGGTTAATGAGGTTCATCATTAACACTATGGCAGTTACTAGATTTTCATTTATCTTGTGTAAAGTAAAATAAGCTGAGAAGCAACAAGTTCGTTTCCCCATATTGGACGCCGTGCTTGTTTTATAAGACAGGGAATAAAAAAAACAGTCGAATAAAATTTTTTTTGCGTGAGTTGATGTCAAAGCGACATGTGCACAGTTATTTGTCTTACGATGACGCCAAATATTTTAATTTAAGTTCCCAAATAAAACGAAACAATACAAAATAATTAACAAAATGTGTCCGTTGTCCTTCTGTCGCTATTGCAAGGGATAGAGGGTGTATTAATTTCGAGAACAATAGACTAACGTAACGTCTGTCAGTTCATTAAGCACGCGATCAAATCACGAAAAGTTTGGAACTCAGATATCGCCTGGCGCCCTGATTGGTGCTGACCGTGTAGAGTGTTCTCATTTTATTTACTCGGGGGATATTTTTTTGGATTTCCTTTTATTTATTTAAATTCTTTTTTCTTTTTCTAACGGTTAACGAGAACGGAGTGCCTTGACACTGAAAAAAAAAACATTAAGAGAAGCCAAAGTCAACGAAGTCGAAGTCAACGAAGAAGTTACCAATTCTAATCTCATATTTATGATTAATATGTTCTCTTGTTCTTATTAGAAAAAGTTCCATATTGATAAACATCATCATCTCTATAATGAAGAAAAGTGAAAAAAATTAAAATGCATTTTGCGCAAAATGGTTTTTCATTTCTGGAAAAAGGAATACCGGCGATAGTAGAATTTGTAGCTGAGAAACATCAAAGCCACCGTAGATATACTTCATTTAACTAAGGATAGGACTAAATATGGGAAGTCGACTGCCAACTTTCACTATTTCAGGAGGTACTAGTTAAAAGAATCAAAATCAAATCAGCTTCACGCTGTATCCCGCACACAGCAGGGTAGGCAGAAGGAACCTAGCGTTAAGACACTCTGTTTCTCACTTTCCGCCAAATTCTTGAGGAATTGGAGGCATTGCGTGTTAAGTGGCGGAACTCAACGCCGCGTTGCCTCGACACCAGAGCGAACAAATGAAAATTAAATTTAAGTAAATATTTCATTTCCTCGAGTGGGGATCGAGTTTGTAGTCACACTGTGTGCCCCTGCGCTATGACTGGCCTCAAAGAAAAACAATACAAAAAAGTAAAAAGAAAAATAATATAATAAATATAAATGTTGGGTAGCGAGGTATAAATATCTACCTACCTACCTTACAGGTAGTCAGGTATATTCTAGGTCAAGACAAAAGAAAGTAAAATATAGGCGCAATATTCTTGACATCAGCAAATATGTTTAAGCTCTTAAATTATACCGGCGTACGGTAAGTCTACAGTGATTAATGGATTCAAATTAGTAGGCACCGCCTTCCTCAAACGTATAAAATTGTCGTAACTTTTACAATGTAAGGTAACATTTTTATTTTTATATATAAAAGAGGAAGGTGTGTGAAATATTTACCATGGAGTGTGTTTTGCAGGTTACTAGTTCGAGTTCCTGTAAGTGAAATATATAAAAATTATATTTTTTCTTGCAACTGATTTCGTTTAACGCATAACGAACAACAAAATTCGGTAGTGAAATCCTCCCAACCTCTCTTTAATGTTTGTTTTTGAATATTATGTGCTGAGTAATGAAACTCAGAGCTATGCCTTGTTTTTTAAGAGCTGTAAGCTCTTGGACGACACTGATGTTCTAAGCAAAAGTATTCTTGGAAAAGTAAAATTTGTTGCCACAACTGAGCCATTATTTTTTGTCACTTGGTCTTACCAGAGCGAGGAAATGAAACAAATCATTTCGCCGAGTGGGAGTCGAACCCATAAACATTGCATTACAGTCGTACGCTTGCGCCCCTGCACTACGACGGCCTAACATAGAAAAACGGATAAAGTGCGCGTCGGACCCGCCCCTCGAGGGTTCCTTACCATTTTCAAGATTGTAGGTAAACGCGAGGTAGGTACTTATAAAAAAATTGCAATCTTAAGTTTGCAGGCGCACTCATTTTTATGTACGAAATTAAGTACATTTAATAATAAGTGTTTGTAATGATTATTTTCTGTGAAATACGTAATCACTTTTCGAATTCTTTCTTTTTTTGTATTGTTCTCACTTCGTCCCAAATTTCTTAATTGTAGTTCCACTGGAATATAAACATTAGATATTAATTTCAACTTGAAATCTCTACACAAATATAAAGACAGACAGACCGACGAAAAAGTTGTGAGTGTTCCGTTTTTTTCCTTTTGACGTACGGAACTCTAATAAATTATATAATAAGTGACTTTTGTTACGTTTTCATATATTTTGGTCACCATACAATCCGTCCGTTCGTGAAACAATCGATTAGAGAAAGTAATTGAATTATTCCAAAGACAAAAGGGAGCCAATTCTACAAACACTACTAAAAATATAATCCAGATTTTGATTTGTCATGTCATTTCTGATGTTTGCTTGTAATTTACGACTATGTTTCATTTCGGGTTATTAATGATTTTGTTGTAGGATAATAAATTGCTAGGCGTGTTCTTGCTTTAATTAATTTCAGCTTTCTGTGGCGACGCGACATGAGTACAACAAGTAGAATGATTGTTGTACGCCTACTCTATACCTATAGATATTTTTTATCAGTTATCGCTTTATCTTGTATAAGATAAAGCGAAAAAGACCAGTTTTTAGACACTCCGCTCTCCGCCCTTCGCTTGAATACGAAACATTGCATGTTGAATGGTGGTGTAACTCTACGATGCACTGTTGTGGTTAATATATACACTTTTTTTATAGTTTCACGCTGTCTTCCGTAGGTAGTCAAGGTATATAGAGGGAACCTAGTGTTAGGTAGACATACCGTGAAATATTTGAGACATTATGTGTTATGTGGTGGAGTTCAGCGTGAAAATTAAAATAATTCTACCCACAATCGTCGCGTTTACGCTCAGAAGCTGTACCCCTGCACTACAACGTTCTCAATAGATTTTTCAGAATTTTTTATAATCATAAAATAAATAGAAGATATTTTAACAACGTGATTTTATAAGCTTTGATATTTTATAATGTTGACATCAATTCGTTCAGGTATCTAATTTAACAAGTTTAAGAACTAGTATAATAAAATAAAATACAATATTTCATAAAAATATATATTTTAAACTGCACTTAATAGCGGATGCGCCAAACTTATAACAGCGCTTGTTAGTCTTTAGAACTTGAACTATATTTAATGGTCCTTCGAGCCGGATACAAGAAGTGTGCTAGTAACTTTTAAACTGGATACATGTTGATAAATCATTTTATAATAGTTTAGATTTAATTTTTACTTTCAATAAATAATTTAAATAAAAAATATATAACTTTATGTCATATTTATTTCATCATATTTATTGTCATTGTAATATTATGTCAACATTTTGTCGTAATTATAATAATTTATAAGGTACACACGTTATACACGTTACATAAAGCTGAACTTGACTATAAAAGAAAATATCCTAATTGTAGAAAGGGGAAAGTGTAGTGTTAGACTGAAACTAGGTTCTTCTTATTTTCGCTACATAATACACACGTACATACGGACGTAAAGACAAATAAAACTATACATACTCCATTTTTCAATATGTATTGTATTAAATAAAATATATTTATATAATAATACAATTGTTTAAATATTTTCAATATTCCTTATTTTTACCACTGTTTGTGCATTTCTCATAACAAGCAAAGTTTATGTAATATAAACCAGTTTTTAAATGGTTTCGCTTTAATAGACTAGAAAAACGAATTTATTTTTTTATATATTGTAAGGTAACTGACATATCCAGATGACCAACGCATAGCCCAAGCCGCTATACTTAGAATGTTAAAATTTTGCACAAAGGTTCTTTAGAGAGTTTATTTGGAAAAGAATTTTAGAAATATCTACGGTTATAGTAATATGGGTTGAATAAAATATTGCATATTTCAAAGATAGAAAGAAATAAATATGTAAAAAATATCTTATAGGAAAATCAAAAAACCACGAGTGAAATCTAGTATTATATAATATATAATGTATATATATACAATTCTCTGAGTTTTCTCTTATAACCCATAAGGGGTGCAGGTGACAAATGACGATTCTAAAATAAAAAAATAACCAACCATGTTTATGGTAAATCCATGCTTTTAAGTCAACACTTAACAAATATTCTAATTAGTTAAACAAATTCTTCACCGGTGCCCATATGTTTACATGTCACCTAACAAATCAGTGGCGGTAAGATGACAGCTGACAGGCGTCACTCAGGGACAGTCTTTAGAGCCTCGACTCTACCAATCAAAAGTGGTGAAAGATCTGTCAAAGTTAACTGGAAATGTCATTATAAATGTATATATATAAAACTCTTCCGTTACTGAGTGATTTACAGAAGACGTACATACTAAACTACTGATTCTGAAAATAGAAATTTGCCATGTTTGTAGGTTAAGGAGTGTGGAGAATCTGTAGGCAAATTTTTTGAAATTTCTTTAGAGACGAAAAGAAATCGGATTTTCCTAGCAAAGTAGTAGGCGGCAACTAATTTTGTATATCTATTTTTTATTTTTATGTATTTTTATCACTTTTTTACTAACTTTTAAATCTAGAGTTCTCCTCTTTTCACCTATTTAAAAAATAAAACTTTATTTATTTGAAAATCTCTCGAGTGAATATCGAACCTACAATTATCGAATATAATCAAAAGTAAAACTCGTCGAATAAGGTACGATGGCGTCTCTACTTTATTAGGTTTAATTAGTAAGATGTATTATGATACTATTTTTAACTACTCATTTAGTTTTTAGTGTTATCTCGAGATCTAACCGACCGTTTTGGTCGTGTCATCTCCATGTTTGGTGTATTTAGCGAAGTTAATTGCGCTCCAGTGGCACGCCTTAGTCATAAATCTAATAATAAGTTAAGCTTATATATTTTAGTGAACCCATTAATAATCATTAAT
>DVQK01000386.1:0-11733 GCA_018231685.1 Heliconius clysonymus
ACTAGGTTCCCTCTGCCTACCCCGCTGTGTGCGGGATACAGCGTGAAGCTGATTTGATTTTTCACATTTCCTGGATATTACGTAAGAGTCTATCACTGTTTGTTATTTTCGCTTTGTTATTCTATCTCGTTTTATTATTTCGTTTTATTATTTTATTATCTTATTTCTTAAGTGATCATTTGTTAAATGTCCAATATAATTTGGGGTGAAATATAAAATACGTTATCTCCAAACTATTTCAGACAGAATGCTACCTATGTAACAAAACACCTAAATAATTAGATACTTGTAATATAAGTACTAGCCTTCGTAGCGTGTCATAGCGTCCGATCTCTCGTCTGGTGTATACAATGATCCCTCATCTGACAAGACATAGCGCGGCGTTGAGTTCAGCCACCCAAAACTCAATATCTTAAATCTGCGCGGGAAATAGAAAAATGAGAAGTTGAATACTAAGACTATTCACTCTCCGACTATTCTGCAATACGGGAAAAATCGTGAGTTGCTTGCATCGTCCTGTTGATTTTTTTATTTATTTAGCACAGAATTTTTTAACTTATTTATTTCCCAACCCTATTATGTTTATCAGTACGCTAGCGGTCTCTTCGACTATTTTGTCGATATTAATTAAAAAGGGGTCTGTACAAGTTAATATTAAAGAAAATTAAGCAATCTCCGCCCGCCAAGTTTCTAATGAATTTTCGCTTAACAAGAGCTGCCTTATGAAATAACTTTCTGACGAGTTGTTTTGTTTATGCAGCGTTTTCGTTTAATTAAAGGATATATATTTTTTTATATAACGTGATGATTTTTACTAAAATATTGGCATTTACCTAAGAGATTACGTTCTAATATAACGTGTTTCCAGAAATACTTTGACAATGTCAAAGTCAATTAAATTTAAATAAGACTTTTTCAATTAACTCTGAAATTCCACACAAAAATTAGTCCTCAAAAATTAATTTAGTCTATTTATGTCTACTATTCGCTTTAGATATATAGGTTATATGATATATGATCAAGTACCTAACATGTCAAATATCTCCTTGAAATTCCATATCTATTCATAACAAAGATATAGTTTATATACATACAGACATATATATAAGAAACCATTAGCTCAAGAAACTTTGGGGTACTTCAACGGGAGGAAGGGGACAAGGGTGGGCAATCGTCCCGCAATTATCGCCCTATTAAGTAGTTTAGAGGCGTTGAAGATATGGCCTGCTGGGGACCACTAAAATGTACGTTATGACGTGTAATAAAAAGCAGCTACGCTTACTGATAGCTTGTTAAATGTAAATATTTAATGAATATTTATATTGATAAATATTTTTATTTAGAGGCTTTATCGTGGTCGCGACTGTCGGTGGGCGAGTTCTACGACTCGCACTTGACCGATTTTTTTCCTATGCTGCAACTCTTTCCTATTTTTAACATGAACAGAAATAGAACCACTATTTACGTAGTATAGTTATTTTTTCAACTAAATTCTTTAATTTATTTTTATGGAAAAGATAAGGCAAATGAGCGTACGAGTTTTTTTAAATTAAAAGTATAAGTCACAGTATGGAGATAATTAAGTACTAACATTTATTTATATAAATAAAATGAATTGTAATGCAATACATACGACAAACAAAACCAGTTCCATTTAAAAAAATTACCACCTTAAGTTATTTGTACAAAACTATTTCCCTATAAGGTTTACATCTCCTATTATCCTATAAAAGTAGAGTCAATAAATTTTAAAGACCTTACAAAGCCAGCGTTTAAGGATACGATCTCTTTTTTCTTACCCCGTTTAAATCGTAAAAATTCTTCACATTTCTACTTACAAGCCATTTTAAATCAATATTTAAATGAAAATAAAAAGATCTCAGGAGCAAATGAAGTTATAACAATGGAACTACGTTTAACCGAGAAACGGAACATAACTTACGTAGAACTAAAGTAAATTAAACTTTATTATATTGCAAGTAAGGTTTATTGTCGAATAGTATAAAATTACAAAATTTTGTATGGCAATCGGTTTTGCATATCAGTATCTTTTTGTAATTCACTAGAATCTTTAAAAGTCGTGATAGCCAATTGGTGAGAGTACGAAGTTTCGTGCTTTAGCTTTACATCTGAATTGAAAGTATGGAATATATTATATTAAAAAGGATAAAAAGGATTAACGGTTTATTTAATAATCTAAATTAATAGGTCAAAAATAATAATACTAGTGGCACACACTGATAAAATTCTCTATTCATAATGCTGGTACTCAAAGAGCGGGTCCTCATCCGCCAATTATCTAACTCGATGTCTTTAAATCCTATGAAAACTACTTTAAAGCAAATAAACAATTTTAATTCTGATTCTAGACGTGGTTCTAAGCGCGACGGTTGTGGATATTTAAGTTGTTTTTATTTCTTCGCCCTGTTAGTGAAAAAACGGCGATGATTTTCGCCATTGAACATGTAATCAATGTCTTTCGAGACAAGATAGAAAGTAGGAAACGGAGTGTCTCAACACTAAGTCACTTTTCTTTCTATTAATTAAATTCCTAATGAAAAATGTAAGGTCACTCATTAAGTACATTGCAGTGTTTCTAAAGCCAGCTACGTTAGCCACTTGGTGTCCCGGCGAGCATAAATTGCGGCCCAATTGGCTTCCCGCAGTTAGAATCACTACACATTCACTTATCAGAATATTGCCCTGTAATTTGTGTTTACTTTATAAACGTAGATATAGAATATTGTTTTGCAGTTATAGCTGATGGGCGGATAAATAAAATGTTTTTTTCAAAATTAAAGTCACAAACTAATTAGATTTATAAATATTATAATAATTTGGTTTCAGCTTCACGCTTGACCTAGTGCTAAGACACTCCATTCTCATTAAGAAACTTTCGTTACTCACTTCTTCACCGAATACTGGTGACATTGTGTGTCGATTCGCGGAACACAACGCCGCGCCTCGTTACCAGAACCTTACGCGTTGCATTACACACTACTCACGCCCCTGCGCCACGACTGGTCTTTTTAAAATTATTAAACGTCTATAATATAATCATAAATGTTATAAACTGACACCGTCGTGGCGCAGCGGTACAACTTCTGATTGTAAATGGGTTCGATTTCTACTCGGGAGAATGAATTATTTATGTTAAGTTCCTGCATTCTCTAAAAATAAGCTTGTCGTGTTTAATATTTAACCAAATATTAATACTAAGTTTCCTCTGCCCGGTTTTACATAGGATACAGTACGGAGTGTAAAGCTAAAATTTAACAAATAAATACAAAATTATAATATAATTATAAAATTATAAAAAATACCTATATTTTAACAGCATAATATAACCGATATTAGCCACTCGGTGTCCCGGCGAGCAAAAATTGCCACTCAATTGGCCTCCCACCGCCTTAATCGCTACACTTTATTCGGTCATATAGCTTTGGGTAATTTGCACGTTCACCCAATGACATTTAGGTTTCGTGCTTATCAAAGCTTACATGTTATGTCAAATGATTTTTGAATGCAAGAAAATATTTTGTCATTTTTAACATTTTTAAAGTGTTAATCCACACTTAGGAAAGAAAAAAAATCTCTAAAAATTTGAACGTAGCGGGACTTGCGAACGTATGGCTTAGTGGTCAGAGCCCCTTGTCGGTTTCCAGGAGGCGCGAGTTCGAGTCCCGCTACGTTCAATTTTTTATACGTTTTCTAAATAAGTATATTTTATCATATATACAGTTTTTTGCTGGAATCGTTGTCCTTGAGAATCGATTTTTAACATGTACATATCTCTGTAAGAAGATAAAGCAGTGTTGGTGAGTACTCACTATCTTTTGTTTCATGTAGTGATAGAGAAAGCGATGCGGTAACAATGATAAATGACTATAATAATGTTTGGACGTTTAACATTTATTTTTCAATTATATAAACATTTATGACTCAGATGGAAAAGTGCATGTTATTTGTGGGCTCAAATTTGGCTATAGGAAATTTATGAAAGGTGAAAACAACTTTCTGTAAACAGATCAAACGGGATCTTGCTGGATTTGTCACAATTTTCCCTCAAAATATTGTAATAAAATTTTATATTTCTGTCGGTTTCTTGTTATATTTACTGAATTACAAAATTATTTGACTTAAATATATTAATAGATTTTTTTTGTTTTTTTTTTTTCATTTGGAATAATAAAGAATATGATAAATCTTCCATTTTACCAATATGAAAAATAAACTATCCAGCAAAGAGATCGAGGTTACTCCAAATTGAATAACAAAATTACCACACGAGCTGACCGTAGAGTAGTGGATCAACAATATTTTATTAACCGTCAATAGAACTATAATAACTGTTTAATAGTCATCAATTTATTCTATACAAACTAATATTTGAAAACTTGAAAGGTTCTTATACATATTAAACCTTATGACAAGGTAATAAGGATATAATATTAAATGATATAAATCTATTTATATTATTTAAGGCCACAAAAGGCATATCGAAACGCGTGCCATGATTCGGCGTATTCTTAAGACCACCAATGATAGTTGATTAGTGCTGCCTTAATGATATAATGTGAATATCGATATGAGTTGAAGTAATTAATAAGCTGTGGGATTGTTTTTTATAATAAAAAAATATATTAGTTATTTGCTTAAGATTGTTTTGTAGGTTTTTTTATTTTATTTTTAGTATTATTTCTTGCACACAGCAGGACAGGTAGAGGGAATCTTATGTTAAGACATCCAGGCAATTCTAGAGGTATTGAATATTGAGTAGGGAACCTCAATGCCGCGCTTTGCCTCGACACCAGAGCGAAGAAAATGGAAATATTAATTATTTAATTTGCTCGAGTGGGTATCGAACCCACATCCTATCGCGTTTACAGTCACACTTTGTGCCCCTGCGCCACGACTGAAAGTAAATAAAGATATATCTTTTTTTTAGCTTCACGCTATGCACATAGCAGCGTAGGCAGAGGGAACTTAGAGTTAAAACACCTTATTCCCTTTAGAACACTTCCGTTCCCTACTTTCCGCCGAATTTCTGAAGCATTACGTGTTACACGATTGGCACTAATCAAAATATTTTACGTATTAAAAAAAAAATATCAGAAGTAAAATAAATTAGTAGTTACTTCCACTTTTAATGATTTCACTTTCTTGAATATCGTCAAATGAAACATCACTTGTGGTTGTGGTCTCGTGGTCACTGAACGCCTGGTACAATCAGCACACATTCAATATTCTTTGTGGTCCCGTGATTTATTGATTGCGTCTCTGTCAACACGACGCTGACGCTTGACACTTTGTACTTGTTGGAAATGGTATAAACCCTTCTGTTGTATATTTTACTACATTTCAATTTTTTCCAACATAACTGTGTTTAAAGTAGTTTTTTTTTAATTAAAATGATGCATTTTATAGTTAAATACGTAGTAAATTGCTGTAAAAGAATATTAATAAAATTAAATTTACATTATTAGTAAAGTAAGCATGTTAAATTACAAATAATAAAATATTATCAACTAAATCTACTACCAAGGATTCACTAGTAAAATGTAGATATTCTTTAGTTTAATTTTAGGCAATTTCAATAAACTGTAGAAAATTCTTATTTTTTTTTAAATTTTAAATTTTAAATCAACAGATATCATTTCCACAATGACCTCTAATCTATAATCACTCGATTCAATACTTCATTTGATCCGGATTTTTATCGATATATAATAAAAGCCGATTATGAATCACATCACTCGTTAAGTGTATTTAGTGTACAAATGGTTGAGCTTGTCGGTCTGCCTTTGCGTTTGATTGAGACTTTTGCTGAATAGTCCTTTGTACGTCGCATTTATATCATAAGTATGCAATATAAAATATTGGTTACTCATAACTTATAGTAGACATAATAGTGTTAAAATTACTTTGTCAGTATATTGTTGGGGGAAATGGGACTATAATTAATAATGACAAAAATTTTTTTTGCTGTCTTTTGAGAAACTTCTAATATAATGGCGGTAGAGGTGGTATGGTGGTAGGTAAGTAGAGGCCACAAACGTAATTTGAAAGTGTACAGCCTCAATTCAAAAGTTACGTAATCACATTTAGGTTTAAAATAAGAGTTGCTCGTTACTCTTATTAACGACAATCAATAAGAAAAAAAATATTGTAAATATATTATATTAAGTTAATTAGATAGAATTATTGTTTAATAAAGAGTCGTGGAATTCTTATTTATAATATTGTTTTTATTTAAGGTTGTTTGCCCAGTTATTATTATAAGTTAAGACATAGCTATTTTAATATTTTATTTAATTATCTTTTTCTTAATGCTTAACATAATATAATTAATGTCTTGTAATGTTCATAAGATCGTTTATTATTTTATTTTTTTGATTTATTTAAAAAACATATGTATGAGTACTTATATAAAGTTGATAATCTTTTTTAATATCTTAGATGTTAAATGTTAAAACAGGCGTCGTTGGACAGCTTGACGTAATATATTTTTTTATATCATTTATTTACAAGGCTTAGTTATTTTTAGATTTATAAAAATGGAAGAACATTGAAATTTATTAGGGCAAAAAAAAAATATTAATATTAATTTAATTTTTCAGAACCTAACAGTGAGACACTCCGTTCCGGCTCTCCAAGTAAAATTCAAGACATTGGATTGGGTGCTTAACGTCGCGCTGTGTCGACTAGAGTAAAGAAATGAATATTTTTGTTTATATAATCATTCCCCCAAATCGAGCCTACAACCAATGTGTATACAATCAGACGTTGTTCCACTGCGCCACGACGACTTAAATATCTTATTAATCAAAACATAATAATCTTGCAATATAAGATGTACCTGAGGGCGGAAATGAAATTAAAGTCATGAGAATATTTTTTTGTAACCCAAATTGTAAATACCTGTAAGATTATTTTACAAATACTTGTCAGATTTTGACAAATCCATCATTTTAAGGTTAAAATTTGTCTACCATTGTGTGGAATCTGCAATGGACCTTTTGTAATTTGGCGGATAATGTAAAAATGATTGACTTCTCATTGTTGAGGTGTCCCTTTGAGTGCACTGTGGCAAGTTAAATCTTATTTTAGTTGTGAATTTGGGTGCGTCGGCGGTCCCGGCATCTGGCAAAGTGGCATATCTTTATTTAACTTCATTTTACCACGTTATATAAATAAGATATCGAATAAACGATATTATCAGAATTATTTAATTTCAATTTGCCTACGCTTAATATTTTTATGATTAGAAATTTTACAATACTAATACTACATTGAATGTAATACTGAAGATTCGTCTTTGTTTCTGGATCAATTTACAAGCGTATTGTAAATGTTTCTATGCAATCTGTAGAGTTTCCCTGACCATAACGAAGACTATTAGTCTTCAAAGTCAAAGATCTTATTATAACGAATATCTGCCATATTCCTTCTTATATTCTACTAACTCCTGGCTTAACGACGTGGTGGCTTTGAAATACTCATTGTCTAACAACAACATAAATAAATATATTGAACAGAAAAATGTATGAAGGTCAATTACTAGAGCCCAATCGTTGCGCAGGGACTCTATGTGCGACTGTGAAAACGACTGGTTGTGGGTCCCCACATCCAGTCGTTTTCAGTGTCCCTGTAAATATTTATTTTAATTTATCTTTTTATTTTTTGTTCTGATGTCAAGGAAAAGCGCGGCGTTGAGTTCCACCACTCATCATGGAATGCCTCCAGAATTCAGAGGAAATTACAGAATGGAGTGGTTAAGACACTAGGTTCCCTCCGCTTCTCTCTCCAGCAGGGTACTGTGCGCTGGGTACAAGTGAAGCTGATTTAATTTCTTAATTATTAATTAAAAGAAATTTATTTTTTCCCACCAGTATACAGCAGATACTGGATAATAACTAGATAAAATAATTATTAAAATTCATAATTTATATGTTACCTCACTTTGCTCCACCACCAGCACTATTTGAAAGTGCAAATTTCTATTGTTTACAAGTAAGCCTATGCTTTGATTGACAGCTCACGGGTGGGTACACTACAATACTCCAATCAGGACAATAAACTTGACACAAACATTCCACTGCCAAATGCTTTGTCTGTTTTCCTATTTTGTAAATTTCAATCCATCTGTTTGTCTATAAATGTATTTATTAATTTTATATATCGAAAAATGTGTGTTACACTTTTATATACTGGAAAAGTGATATTTGAAAATATTCTGTTGTTTTCAATTAAGATTGATTAACTATTAAAGAGTACTTACAAGTCACGAATATTAATAAATAATATTTAACTTAAGTAAAACAGTCAAAGTTAATAAATACATAAATAAAATGTAACCCACAACTATCGCGCACTAAGACACAACTCCACTCGACCACTGAGCGACAATGGTTTCAATTATATAGCGTTATTTCAGGAGAAATAGGCTCGAGTGCATAATCGATTAAAGAAACTGTTATAGTATCTAAATTCTCAAAAAAAGTTAAGAAAAAAAAAGAACAAGAGAACCAATCCTCAATCCTCTTACTTCTGCTAAATCAATTATACCCACAAAAGGTTTAAAATTGGTCCACATTGTGTGAAGTGCTAATCTTGTAAGTTTTAACAACAAATTCAACACTTCATTGATATTTCTTTATATTCTATTGTAGTTGTAGGGGTTTTGCATTTACAATGAATAAGGAAATTTGTTTATTTCCATTTCACGCCTTTTAGTTTGTCTGTACTTAGTCAATACGATGTAAGTAAAAGAAATAGGTCTTTAATCCAATTTTTTTTTTGTTATACGTTTTATCCTGCATACGGCAAGATAGAGGGAACCAAGTGCTAAGACGCTCATATCATATTTTTCGCCGAATTTCTAGACAATGGCGTGTTGAGTAGCGGAACTTGATACACCGCTTTGTTTTGTTACCAGAGCGAGGAAAGGAAAATATTAAACAAGTCCTTCCTCTGGGAAGTTAGAACCCCCAGACGCCAAAGGAAGCGATGTCTAGATACCGTGGGAGCCAAGGGACCTACCTCCGAGGATGTTGTGGATAGTGCGAAGTGAGTCACAAGACAGACTGGCAATACCAATAAACCCGGACTAATGCCAGGTTCCCAATTTCAATTTTCTTTTAACGAGTTAACCTTTTGCTTAAAATATTTTAATGTTATTCTACAAAAATACGTATTTAGATTATTTATATAAAAAAATGTGTTCCATATAGAAACTTATTCAGATAAAATTCATATTATAACTTATATAAATACTCATAAAAAATTAAACTGTAAAAGCAATTTAAGGCCATTGTAATAAACATAAATATTGGCCCTTTCTCCACTTTGCCATGGAGAATAATGAATACCAGTATCATTCGCAATAAGCAAGGCTTGCATTTCATAAACAAATTATCCTCTCTATTGAGAGATGGCTAACGTCAGTCGTCAACTGAACACAAAGGGTCCTTCGCAGCATTGAACTGTACAGACACAAAGGGATTAATATTAACTTCGACACTTGAAATCTTAAACTTAATAATACTAAAAAACATATAAATTAAGTTTGTTAATACGCAAAATATGTTTTTTATTTCTTTTAATTATGGACGATGGATTTCAAAGTAGGCAGAGAGAATCTTATTTTAAGACACTCCGTTCTCCTCTTCCCGCCAGAAACGTAGGGACTCTATTGTCGTAGTTTTCTCGGCTTATATCAATATTAAAAATAGTCATAGAAAAGTATTTATTAAGATCAAATATGTAATTTCAAAGGTGAATCCAAAAATATATATTATAAGAAGTTAAAATCTACTTACGTATAAAGTATGGCCGTTTACTCTTCCAGTTAAAAATAACAAAAAAAAATTGTCAAAAAAAAAAATGCAATTACGTATAAATAGCGTGCGTTAATTAATGTCATAGAAGCAACAATTTTAATGTGATTGGCTCAGTAAATAAACGAAGTGAAGCGGAAAGTTGCAGAGTGGCGGAACTAAATAGTCTACTCTACATGTTTGCATTCGTAAAAGGTTATTTAGGGATCAACTGTCGAGAAATCGATAATTGTAATGATAAACAATCGATTATTTTATTTTTCTTTATCTGTGATATATATTTATAATTGACATGATATATTTTAGTGTCTGGTTTATTACATTTGTTTTTTTTTTATTTTATGTCATAAATGCATCTGCTTTAGAATTTATGATAGTGTCAATAATATATTAGAATACGTTATATTCTGATTATGTTAGGAGCAGCTTTAAACATTCTTTAAATATAGAAATTAGGTAGAAAAAGTGAATGAAGTGTGCTTAGTAGAGATGGAAGATACGATACGGATCTAGAAAGGCAAGGTAAGAAAATTATTTCGACCAAATATTTACTGAAAATTGCCTACGTTCGGATTCGACGGGAGTTAAATATTTTTATAGTATGAATAGTACTTGCCAAGAATATGAATCAGCACATAACAGAGCTATCTATTTAAGTTTCTTAAATGAAACGAAAATCAAAGGAACTCTTAGCTAAATAGATATTTCCAGGCACCTATACCATACCATACCATATTGTACAACCAGCCAAGCGTCAGTTTAAACGTGAATGTATTCAGTGAAATTATTTCTTAACAACACGCATATATTTCATAGTAACGGACAAAGCACTTTGCGCACAAACAAACACACATTTTGCATATTGATTTGGCTTTAAGTAGTTTGATCAAAAAAAGAAAGAAAATTCAATTCAAGATATGTTTTTACTTTATTATATAATTGTAACTAATTTACGTAATGTTATAGCTTTTTCATATTTCAGTATAGTAAATTAAACAACTTTCTTATTAAATTTTTTATCTTCAATAAACTATATGATACATATTATTAATAATATTTTTTATAGTTTCGAATATTTGCGTACTTTGACGTAGAGTAAACTTGGCGTTATGATAGTCCGTTTTCCGCTTTACTTCAAATTTCAGAACTTTAAGCTTTAACCTTGACAATGGATAATACTCCTAACCTAAATATGAACTATCGCGTAGACAAATTTAATATAAGTTCCAATGAGCCTTGATGGTAGTTAATGTTTCTCACTATACATAGGAATCCTATGTATAGTGAAGGATTGGTTTCAGTTATTATTTTAGTCGAAGTCTCAATACAGAGTTATCATAGGAGAAAATAATATATAAAATTCAAATAAATAATATTTTAGGATATTAGTATATTATACAATATATACTTTTATTATATAAGAGGAATAAAAAGCGTAAAAATATATATATTAATATTATAGGATATAATTGAGAAACGAAACCAGGGGATATTTCAAGTTTCCTCTGATTTCACTTCGTTTCGTAAAAAGCAAGCTTCACGAGTTTTTCTGCATTAATGGGTATGTAGAGGAAACATAGAGTTAAGACACTCCGTTCTCCACTCTCTGCCATCTGAATTTTCGAGAAAATGCGTGATTAGTTTACTAATAAGAAGCACCGAAAATTATAAGTACATCGTAGTTCCATATCATTTTCTTTACACCTTTCCACACAATAGATGGCGCCAAGTTCTTTGATCATATTTAATATTTGTTGTTATTTTATAAAATATAGTATAACTTCGTGTTGAAAGGCGCGAACTCAACGCGCTTTGTCTACCGGAGCGAGAAAATGAAAATAAAATAAATCAGTTTCACGCTGTATCCCGCACACAGCAGGGTAGGCAGAGGGAA
>DVQK01000387.1:0-11732 GCA_018231685.1 Heliconius clysonymus
CTAGGTTCCCTCTACCTACCCTGCTGTGTGCGGAATACAGCGTGAAGCTGATTTAATTTTTAATTTTTAATTATTTACTGAGTAACTGACATACAAAGCTAAAACGAAACTAATAGACTTAGAAAGTTAAAATTTGTAAATTAATAATATTAGAGAGTGTGAGAAAGCGCTAAGATATATATCCCTTGAAATTACTATGGGAACGAAAAAAAAACGAAATGCCCCAATTTATGTCTCAAAGTCCACGCAAATAAAATCGTGGGTGACGATTACAAAGTTAAATAATTTCGAAACTATTATAATACTATTATAATAGAGAAACTAACCTGCATCGTCGACGAACACTTTTGACTGCGCCCCTAGAGCGTAATATTTTGAAGTTATATTCGAAAATCGGAATTATCTGTGTATTGACCGATTACGCTCGTCACCGAGGGGTGCGTCAATACCAGAACATCAAATTCTTCTTTCGGTCCACAGAATTCCAATTTAAACTCGATTTTCAAATAAAAAGACACAATCCACTGTAAAATTAAGTTCTGTTTATATAAGTACCAAAAAAAAAACAAAGTAAATGTTTTAATTATTTGACTGAAACTAAATCATTGTAGAAGCTATTATATTTTTTTTTAAATTTTATTAACGTTTTTGGGTTTTTTAAATTCGTAGAAAATATATTACATTTATACTGTACCATTATAATACGTAAAGTATAGAAAATCTTAGTGTAGTGTATTGAAATTCTGAGTTTCTCCTGCCTATCCTGCTAAGGAGTGCCCCCAAGTGAGAATCGAAATCACAACCGTAGCATTTACTATAACTTTGTACCACTGCACCACAACGGTCTCAACTCAAAAAAGCAACGTCATTCATACCAATAAAATTGACCACCATTGAAGTTTTAAAACGATTTCTACCGCTTTGAAGCGATCAAATAGATTCATAGGAAATGCATAGTTTGGGTGAAATAGGGGAATAATATTTATCATCCCTTCCGAGGGGATGGTACAGGGGTGCTTGTCGACTCAACGAGTTTATATATGAACTTAAATGATGTATACAAAAGTTTGGTCGTATTTCTGTATGTTAAGAATTTTTTACACGCCACGCTTTATCTCAAACTCAACCCTCTCTCCGCCGAGTGGCGGAACTCAACGCCGCGCCTTGCCTCGACACCAGAGCGAAAAAATGTAAATAAATATGTCATCTCCTCGAGTGGGGACCGAACCCACAACTAGTCGATTTTATAATTACACTTTGTGCCCCTGGGCTACGACTGGCTTCATATTATTAATATGAAAGAAATAAATTAATAAAAGTGCAGTGTAGAACGCTGTAATTTGGCATGTTGTGTCTTTAAGTGGAGTAAGGGAGCACTATTGAAATGAATTTCCTAAAACTCATGCGGCAACTATTTCATTTCTATAAGTAATAAAATATAAGAATATAAAAGAATATTCTGATAATTGTAATATCCAAAACGGACAAATACAGACTCGTAAGCTAGTCAAACAACATCCGGCGTAAGATTGATCATGCGCGAAATAAGCCCTTCTCTAACGCTTATAATGAAGCAGTTAAGTACGTTATCCCTTAACGAAACCTATGGATGGGGGAATCCGTAATTTTATTTCTATAGGAAATATGTAATTTTCATTAATATTTTGTATGTCTTGTTTACTTAAGAAAGTATGGCCATTTAGGTAAATAAAGAGAAGACAGAGCGCGGCGTTAAATTCCGCTACTCAACAATCAATGTCTCCAAAGTGGTTCTAAAAGTAGGGAACAGAGTATCTTAAGCGTGAATCTTAAAACAATAATCAAATTCAATATAGTGAGCCTCGTGTCAAGAAACTCCGCTCTCTTCTTTCTTGTTTTAGAGATATACATTTATTAAGTGGGAAGACTAAACAGCGCGCTGTCTGATCAGAGCAGGAAGATAAAAAGAGTTTAAATATTTTTTTTATTTCTCACGTACATAGCAGGGTAAGCAGTAAAACCTGTGAATCTAGTGTTAAGACACTTCTCACTTTCCTCTGAATTCTCCAAGCATTTCGTGTTGAGTGGCAGAAGGAGTTTGACTTTTTATTTGATACCAAAGAAAAAATATAAAAATATATTTATTTTTCCTAATAGAAATCAAGCACATAGCCATTTTTTACATTTTTAAAGTATTATTTATTCCACACGTAGCAAAGATTTTTTAGATTTTTTTTTCTAAACAAATATTTTTCTTTAATGCATTATAAGAAGCCTTCGTAACTCCTTACGTCCTTAGGTTTACTATGTCTAATATGCGGGAAAAAAGCTGTTATACATATCATCAAAGAGGACGCAACTTCAAATCCATTTACGTTTAAACATTCACAATCTTTAGTTACTAATTAACTAGTAGTAAAACGCACTTAACTCTTCTAACAACGCTTGTATTAATTGCACTAAAGTCTAAGCTCAAAATTACCTTTGAATGACTAAAAAGGGAACCACTTTGTACCACATAATTGAAGTACTTCCCATAGAAGTTCAACCCTAAAACGTTTTTAAAACGCGGCATAGAAGCATAAACTACTAGAGACCTCTTCAAAATCCCATTAGAAAAATCAAGGTATAAGCTTATAGCTATAACATTCATTATTTTTTACTAACAACGTATAGTTAATAAATATAAGTAATGAGACCGTGGTGGCGCAGGGGCAAAAGCATGCGACTGTAATATGGCGGTTGTGGGTTCGATTCCCAATCGGGGGAATGAAATATTTAATTTTGGTAACGAGACAAAGCGCCGCTCAATACTCAATGACTCTGAAAATTTCACGAGATAATTGTTATACTGCGTGTACAGACGATAATCATGAATGTATTCCATTTCACATCTGAAACGCAGCAGTAATTCCCGTCATCAATCTCAAGATTGGTTGAAAAGTGAGAAACGGATTCTCTCCACCCAATTTTTTCTTATGCCTACATTGCTATATAGGAGAAATTCATACCTTAGAAGTATAGTACTATTTCAAGTATTATATTAATTGTAATTGCCATCCACAACTTTATTTGTGAAGTTAAAATTCAAAATCTCGTTTTTTACTTTCCGTAGGCATTTCTAAACATCCTCTTTTAGTGCTTCCCTACACCAGAGAGTTTACCTACCTTCATGACAAATTTCATCTTTATAGGTCCAGTAGTTTTGTCTGTGCGTCACCTGTCAATCATTTTTTTTTATCAGCTTCACGCTGTATCCCTCATACAGCAGCGTAGGCAGAGGGAACCTATTGTCAAGACACTGCGTTCCCCACTTTCCGCCGATTTTTTTCGAGCCGGCCTTGGTGCCAGCGCAATGAAATGACAATATTAAGAAAAAATAATTGATTTTCTCGAGTGGGGATCGAACCCACAACCGTCGCGTTATAGTCACACCCTTGTGCCTTTGGACCACGACGGCCTAACTTCTCACTTATTATAGAAGTCGAAATCCTATACTTTTAAGAAAAATTTGTACCAAACTCCATAAAAAAACCTTCTTTTAAGCAATTACGAGATACCTTTGATCGTTGAAATCATAATAAAAACAATATAATTGGACGGGGGTTTAATTCCACACTCGACTTTATAGCGTTGGGGGAGAAAACATTTTTAATGTGAAAAAAGTTGGTTTGATTTCTACTGTGTTTAAAATTGTTTATTTTAGTATGTGAGTTAAGGATTTTAGATATATTTTATTAAGAATATGATGTTGTACATATGGACCCGAAAACCGAAAGTGCCAAAGTGGAGAACAGAGTGTCTGAACACTATTTTTACTTTGGTTTACCTGTTACATCTGGCAATCGTGTTAAACTAAAAAAAGTAGTGGTAATAACTAGCAACTAGCACTAATAACATTGTTTAGAAAGTTGAGCGGGACGTGGAGAAGATATATCTTGAAGATATATCTTGATTAATACTTAATTCCCTCTGTCTACCCTCCAATATGTGAAATACACCGTAAAACTAAAAACTAAAAACATTTTAAATCAAGACATTTTAAATTTTCAAATCTAAAAAGAATCAAATCGACCACCCATCCATCAGCATTCCTAAACCAGCGACGTTTTCCATTCATTAGGCCAGAAGCCACCAATTTATATAGCATGCAACAAAATCCAAATTAGTCGTGTAATAAAACGCTGTAGGTTCCAGTAGGTATAACATTGAATTACCGCCTGTCGTTTTACGTTGAGCAATCATTTTAAACCGCAAATTGAGCTTAAATTAAAGGCTAGGCGTCTGATTAAACATGGCTTTTTAGATAAATGTATATTTTTATATTAGAATATAAATTTAGAGTTTAATTTTGTTGCAATATCATTTGTAATTTGAAATATTTATTTGATTTTGTTTTTTTATTTTTAGTATAGATTGTCAGTTGACTACTTTTTACAGACAAATTATAATCTTTTATAATATAATTACTATTTCTTTAGCTTCCCGCTGTATCTCGCACATAGCAGGGTTAGGCAGAATGAACCTTGGAACCTAGTGTTAAGACACTTTCATATTCCAATTTCCTCCGAATTTTGGAGGCATTGCGTGTTTGTTACACATTATAAGAGCGTGGAAATGAAAATATTAAATATTTCATTTCCTCGAGTGGGAATCGAATATGCAACTATAACGTTTATAGCCGCACATATGTGCCCCTGCGCCTCGACATGGGTCGAATATAATTAGAATGCTTTTTTCATTTTTAAAGAGATCAATCAATAATGCCTTCTTATTCATATTTGAATATCGAGTTCGATAAGTACAGTCTCTTAAATGTTCCTTTTCTATAAAATAAATATTTTTTTTAAGGTTTTATTTACTCTATCAATGTAACGTATTAGTAATGTAAAGGTTTACTTATAATCCAATTATTAAAAAAAATATAGCTTTATAATTTAACGAAAGTTAGATTCTATTTTTTGCGTCTTAGTTACCTAATAACTGCGAAAGTAACCACCTCTCACGATTCTAAAAGCACTTAGTGGCGTTGGGTTAGTTTTGTGCGCATACACAAAACTTTCAGGCTTTATAAAATAACGAAAGCCTGGCTTGGTTCGGCTCTTAAGTATTAGTATAGCTTATGAATTGATATTATGACATAGAGTGCGATGCTAGTTTTTGTAGTTTTATTTTGATATTATAAATTATGTACGAGTATACAGTCAGAGCGCTTGGACGGCTGAGATGCGCGGGTTCAAATTCTGCTAGGTTCAAATTTTTATACGTTTTATTAATAAATATTTTTCTTTCCTTATGTTTGGAATGGCACATACAAAAATGTTAAAAATAAATTATAAATTACAATTGTATCTTTTAGTTTACATTTATTTAGTATTAATAATTCATTAAGTATGTATGTTATCATAACGAGTTAAATATATATGCTTACTGTTATCGGGAAATGTACCCAATAAGCTTATAATTAAATGTGTAGTTCTGTGTGAATCGAATTTATGACAATTACATTTAGTCCATTCACTAAACAAACAAGGCAGATAAAAAATATAACTAAAAAAAACATCACAAAATAAGTATAAAATGGATGAAAAATTTCATATAAAATCTAAAACTATTTGAAATAAAGTTTAAAACTGGTCCCGCAAAGTATTGTATGTTTGTCAATTCTAGTGACAACTTCGAGCATTTTATACTAGTTCGCTGCTATCTTAAAAATAACATAAAAATGTTGGCTGCACAACCTAACATAGAGAATGTAAAATCGTAAAGTATACTGTAGTTTACTGTAGTGTATTGTAGAATATTCGGCAGAAAGTGAGGAACGGAGTGTCATAACACTAAGTTCCCTCTGCTTACTCTGCTATATTCGGAATCAAATCGTTCTTTATTTTCTTCATTTATAGAGACATTTAGACATCGAGATTCGGGAAAATATATAAGTAAGATATATATATAATAACTTTCAGATGCTGTTCTAAACTTTCGTTCTTTATTTTCTATACCTCTACAATACATTCAATTCCACCTTGCCCAGAGACCCTACAGTTCACGGTTCACATATAATGTGTGCATATAACGCTATTTTAGACTATAACACAAAAAATAGTATTTATTGATCAAACAAAAAAAAAAGATTAAATCATCGCTATAACAATATTCACCTACATTTTCCATACATTACGCCATCACTCGGTTAGACCGGTTTAAAGCATTTTCTATAAAAACTTGACTATTACGTAAATAAATATAGGCGTGTTAAATTATGGCGGTGGAATTTTGTGATTTTTTAACAGAAATGACACTAGTTTAATATGTTGGTTAGTGTATATTTTTAAATTATTAATGAGAAAAATATTTTTTACGATCGATGACACTATCCAAAATTTAACAAAACACTTATACCGCTTTTAAGCCTCCTGAAGTTTTTCGAGTCCCGCTACGTTCAAATTTTTATACGTTTTCTAAATAAGTACCTATACTACTACTTTATATTTGTATTGAGGTAAGTCGTGGCGCAGGGGCACAAAGTGACTGTAAACACGACAGGTTGTGGGTGGAATGGAATATTTGTTTAAATTTATATTTCCATTTATTCGCTCTGTTGTCGAGGCAAAGCGCGGCGTTGAGTTCCGCCATTCAATAAGTAACCACCTCCAGAATTCGGCTCTGTCTATCCTGTCTCATATATTTTCTAAGACCAATCGTGGCGCAGGGGCTTCAATTCCCTAGTAACGAGGCAAAGTGAGACGTTAAGTTCCACCATTCAAGACGCAATGACTCCAGAATTCGGCGGAAAGTGAGGAACGGAAGCGTCTTAATGGGAACGGGGTATCTTAATACTATATTCCCAGGTTCCTTCTGCTTACCCTACTAAATGCAGGATACAGAGTGAAGACAAAAAAATATAATAGCCATAAATAAAATCATATCCTCATAACCATATCATTTCAGCCCAAAAAAATCTCATTTTCAGTGCCTTTAAACTTAAACTATACGACAGCAGGAATAATACTACTGGTTTGAATGGATTAACGCCTTTTTTGTTGGATTTCCTATGACAAGTACCTATCAGTTACCTCGGGTATTTAGAATATGTCATGAATCACACAAAACTCTAAGGCTCGCATTTTCGCTCTAAAGATGATCTTTAAGATCTTGGTTTCATTTATACATTATAATCTATTGATGAAAACGGCATCTTAACATCGATATCAGACTCGAGAGTGGCTTATAAATAATTTTAATTACTTATTTTCATTTGACAACGCAAAACCACAAGTAAAAGCTAGTTATGAACGTACGTTAAAAAAAATATATAAAAAAATGTAGAAAGTATTTTCATGAATTGGAAGGTCCATTACCCCGTCTCGTAGCACGAACGATACTACGGAATTCAATTACGCAGGCACCATGTCCGCGAATCTACAATTAGTTCGCTGTTAAACTATTTCATTGTCACCCGAAATCCGAATAAACGAATTCGTTTGGAGTTACAAATTGGTTTTCGATAATTGTTATTGAAATTTGTTTTTCCAATATGCGTTCAAAATTGAGGGATGTGAATCCACGTCCTTTTGGTGATATGCTGAAGTTCTAGATTAATCATAAATAATAATAAATACTAACTTCTAGTATAGTGGCTAACAAGTAATGACTTCCTAAAGTTTCTACGTAACGAGAACAAATGGGAATTACAACTAGTAATCTATAATCAATAAAGCAATGGATATACTCATATGTATACCTAAATATTTGAGTTGATGCGACTCCGCGACTTGTTTGTCTATTTATATTTAAATTTTTTATTTTTTTTTTATTTTGTAAAGTAGCAAACGGCGTTGAGTTTTGCCAACCAAATAACTACACAGTGCCTCTAAAATGAGAAATAGAGCATGGAAGATCTTACGAAACATCTTAGTAACACATAAACACAACACATAAAAATATATAGAACGCATTAGGTTTAGAGATATGTATCTTTATAAAGAAACAATTAAATATTTATATCAGAATAAAAGAAACTGAAATTATAATCTAAATTTTCTTCAGTTTCTTCTACCATTCATTCATTTCCATCAACTTTGTACAAAAACATCTCATCGAGCTCTTCACGAGTTCAATACAAAAGCTCTTTGAAAGCGTCTGAGTTATTTATTTTTCTACTGCACTTCCGAATTCCGATATATGTTTGTATGAGAATGTATGAAGAATGCAATTAAACGTTCTAACAATGTTTTCTAGTTCAATATATCTGGAGAGTATTATTTTTTAACGATCTTTTAAAGCTTAATGCTATATCTCTCATATAGTAAGGTAGACAATGGGAATCTAGTGTTGACACTCCGTTCTCCAATTTTTGCCAATTTTTTGCAATATTGCGTGTTGAGTGGCAAAACTTAACGCCGCGATTTGTCTAACAGAGCAGTCCCATTGCTCTACGGCAGCAACCAACCACAACATTTCAAGGTTAACCCTTAAAGGATATATGGGTGTAAAAACACCCAGGTCCATTTCGTTTTTATTCACTACACTTTTTAATTTTTGTCACAGCGCTTTGCACTTTTGTGTATCCTACTGAGGTGTGTAGACCTTGAACACGCGTGGAAAGTATTCGTTCTCACGCGCAATTTCTACCATACGCTTCCCTCCTGGGTGTATCGACACCCATAATAGTCAATAGTGCCCTATTGATTAACAACGTAAGTGTTTACCTTTTTTTATGATTTTTATTGATTTACGCATGGAAAATGGAGACTTAGCATTTACAATGGAGACAATTTTTTGAATTATTAGTCTACAAATGTAGTAGTAACCAATATCTACAAAAAAATAAAATTTAAACTGTACTAGCATCTGCCTACGAGCCGACTGATGAAGAGGACTTTATTTAAGAAGAATTTAAAGTTTTTTGTCACATCTGCCTGGAAAAAAATCAATATATATTAAAGTTAAGTTAATAATTTATTAAAGTTAGTCAGGTAATAAATTTTACTACACGAAAATAAAAACTTTAGATTTATATTTTGGTTTCGTTTTGATATAAAAAAGAAAATATTATAGTCACATTTTGTATAGTCAGCTGTTTAAGTCATATTTAAAAAAAAAATTTCGTTTCGGAGTTTTTTACAAAAATATATACAAATACCTGTATATATTTATTAAGAAAGGTCCAAATAACCTGTAAAAGTAAGTTGTGCACAATTTCTTCAGTTCATTAATAATTTTCATTACTTTTAAAAGTAAGGTGCTTATACACCCATTATAGCCTTAGTGGATTATGTAATTCATTATAGCTCTTAAGGGTTAAATATGATGATTGTGTTTCTAAATTTTACTTCTTTATACTTTTCACATTACTTTTTAAGTGATATTTATATTAAATTACTTGTCCACTTAGAACAAAAATCGGTTAATGGTTTTTTTATAGTTTTTCCTACCAACTTCGCTAAATATAAAAATTGCGTAAATAATAAAAATAACGAGACGCTATAAGCAATTTTTAACCTTGTAATTTCTAAAAATCTTAATTATTGTAGTCAGGATCAAGCTGATTTGTTAATAAACAAAAGCAACTAAACAGCCATCTGTTTATTCTCTAAGTGGAAAAACTCAACGACCAACATTTGCTTCACCAAGCTAAAGAAATAATAGTATTAAATATTCCGTCGAATCATATTAAAATGCATGTTCCGAGCAATGGAATTTTAATAACAGTGCCACAAAATTGTTAAAAAGTAACACTAATTATTTTTTTTTATATGCAGAGGGAACCTTGTGTTAAGATACTCCGTTCCAATTAAGACACTTCCGTTCTCCACTTTCCGCTGAATTGCGGAGGAATTGCGTGTTGAGTGACGGAACTAAATACCGCATTTTGCCTCGAGCGAGAAAAATGAAAATATTAAATATTTCATTGCCTCGAGTAGGATTCGAACACAACTTGTCGCGTGTACAATGACACTCTGCTCCTGCGTCACGACTGGCCTGACAAATATATATTGCTCATATTTTTCATCAAAATTGTAAAAAGTAAAGCCAATTTATAAATTCTTTAACAGATTCAGTTATTTCAAAATCAAGGTCCAAAATAAACTAAATCATAAGCAAACGCAAAAAGTTAAAGCCTACAAAGCGTTTTGTCACAACCATAGCTGAAAATGTTATCCATTTGATTTTAATTACTAAACTAAATTCAACCTTACATCTTTGTAATAAAGCTCAATTTTCTAATTCGTTCGGAATGAAATCCTGAAACTTTAATTTTACATACAGTAATAGGCTTTACGTTGTTAGTTACAAGAGTCAAAATCAAATATAAAAAAATTGGAAGTTTCAAAGTCAATTTAACTTGCAAGCTAAAATTATCTTTACTTCAATAGATATAAGATGCAAAATATAAGGAAATATTGGAAAAATAACTAGGATATGCAGTTTAAGGGATTTTAAACTGTAGTTTCTAGGTGTTAAAGTTTAACATTGTTTTTGGCGGTGTTTAGTTCTGCATGTGACAAACGTATCCGTTTGAGCTCCGTATGAGTTAAGGTTGTGACACACTTGATAAATTATTTTTTATACTGAAAAGTTTAGTACTTTTATTACCATGTATAAGTTTTTCTCAGAAAATATTTTTGAAAATTCGAATATTAGGCTACATAATAATATATAGTTCCATAGAAATACATAAGAAAAAAGAATATTAATATCTGTAGGGACGTCATCGTAACAGATCGTTGTCTGTCATGGTAAATGCCATTTTCAGTTGTCAGCCATATATCAACTTAATAGAAACTCGTTTGTACATGTTAATCTCAAAAACTGCTGAACTGATTTATATAATTTTTCACTATTGTATTTTGGCAACCTTCCTTTAACTTGCTAAATATTTCTAAAATAATAATGTTATTACGTGACGCGTACACTAAAGTAATTCAGATTACTAATTAAATAATTGTTCAAGCGGGCGCAGCCGCGAACAGGTCGCTAGTATTATATAAAACTCTTCCATTACCAAGTGACTTACTGATATTTTAGAATAAAATTATTTTATTGGATAGCTAGCATAATAAAACGATTGCATATCTGTGTATTGTCTGAGAAAGTAATTGGCAGGCCAAAGTTTTGTTTTGTTCATAAATTAAATAATTGTAGTTATAATTGATGCCTATTTATATAAAAAATTACACATCACCACGTTGTAACTCGTATATGCTCGCCATAGACAGAGGTGACCCCAACCTCCATGTTCCACTTAAATTTCGAGACATTTTGTATGCAGAGCTTAACGTCATGTTTTGTGTACTGGAGCGGGGAAATGAGAAAAATAACATATGTATGTTCAACGCTCACGTTGAACCCAAAACCATCGCTTGTAATCATATTATACCTATTTCCTAACTGTACTTTTTGCAGTTACGTATTATTTATTATTAGCTTCACGCACATAGCAGTGTTAGCAGAGAAAACCACTGGTAACTACACTATGGTCCTAACTTTCTCCCGAATTATCGAAACATTGCATGTTGAATGGTAGAACTCGAGGAAAAAATTCATGTATTAAAAAAATTATTCACTCGATTGGTAATCGAACCTACAACCGTCACATTGTTACCATGATTTATTATATAATATTTTCGAGGCCAGTCGTGGCGCAGTGACACAGGGTGTGACTGTAAAATCGACTGGTTGTGGGTTCGATCCACACTCGAGGAGATGAAATATTTACTTAAATTTATATATCCATTTCTTCGCTCTGG
>DVQK01000388.1:0-11730 GCA_018231685.1 Heliconius clysonymus
ATGACTAATGAAAGATGACTGAAAATAATTCATAAAAAATCCCACTCATTATTTTACTTTAAAAAGTTATTACTTTCACTTCCTCTGGTAACAAGGCAAAGTGCGGCGTAAAGTTCTCGGAATGGAATGTCATAACACTAGGTCCGCATGTTCTCTGCCTACCCTGATATGTGCGGGGTACAGATTAAGCTATCACCATGATTGATGTCAGTTAATTATTTTTTTTTATTTAACAGATACCTCCTGCAGCCGCATCTGTTTTAATGGGTGCTGGATCCACACTAGTCGCACCTCAGCCACAAGTAGCACCACCAATTGCAACACAATGCTTTATGCTCAACAACATGTTTGACCCATCATCGTAAGTTTTAAATTTTTTTTACTTAAAATTAGTTAAAATGAGAAATAAAAAATAATTTATTATTTTATTTATTCTAAATGAGCACCAATAATGAATATGCTTTTGATATTTATTTTTGTTTATTATATATTTCATTATGAAGTGTAAAAAATCTGTTCTTTACACTTTTTAATTAAAAAGGTTTTGATAATAATTGTAGTTTTTTGACTGGGCCAAACTTATTCAAACATCAAAAATTTAAAAATTAAGCTATTTAACAAGTTTTTGTAACCTGTATTTATATACAACATGAGTGTATGGTTTTATTTTTTTACTCTAAAATATGGCTGCCGTTTATATCCTATATTCTAATATATACATCTCAAGACAAAGTATTATTTCTGGTATTGTCTAGCATAAAATTTTATCGTTGAAAATCCACCAACTAGTTCAAATAATATTTTCATAAACAGGGAAACAAACCCAAGCTGGGACATAGAGATCAGGGACGACGTGATCAGTGAATGTAACAAGCACGGCGGCGTGCTGCACGTGTACGTGGACAAGGCGTCGCCGCAGGGCAACGTGTACTGCAAGTGCCCCACGATCGCCACCGCCGTGGCCTCGGTCAACTCGCTGCACGGCCGCTGGTTCGCCGGGCGCGTCATCACGGCGGCCTACGTGCCCCTCGTCAATTACCACTCCCTGTTCCCTGACGCCATGACAGCCCTATCGCTGCTCCTGCCCACGCGACAACGATAAACGTACAATTATGTTAATGCAAAGCAATATATTATAAGGACTCTAGGATGTCTAGTGGTGTTCTGTATGTTAGGCAATATTAAATACACATTATATGTGATTTCACTTATGTTTTTTTTATTTGTTATGCAACTGCTTTTTTTTTCAAATACCAGAGGGAGACTTGTCACAATTCTGCAAACGAATGAAGATGGTGGAGATAAAAACTTTATATAAATTAGCCAATATTCCCTGTTACTAGTCAAGTTCAAAAGTAAATAGTAAGTTGTGTTTAATAATTATATAGCCCGATTAATACTTTATGAATTTTGTGAACACAGGTATTGGGTAGCCCGAGAGAACGGAGCGCCAAACGCTACACTACGGTCTCATATTATTTCGCATATGAATGTCAAATAATTGGCTAAAAACAATTTAGGCATTTAGAAAGCGTTTTTATTAGACTTCTTTTACATAAAGTTTCTTCTACCTTTTTCTTGCACATGTAGACACTTTCTGTATGTGACGTTTTTCAAAAAACACCGGAACTCGAGGCATAACTTATCAGTTTCATTAGGGTATTCAAATAATAAATAAACAAAAATACTATAATTATTTCGATTTATTGTTTTTTTTTAATAATATGAGATGAAGTTGATGCTTAAAATTATTCTGCCCTTATCCAATCTATTTCTAGGGTAGCAGGACCTTTTTGTTTGATGGTTTGATAAACGCCTCCATATATTTGAATGCCTATACTAGTCACCTGAGAAGTATCTAGGACCTCGTTATTATTTACTCGTTTTCCTCTATAATAAGCTTTGAATTCTGAAAATGGTAAGGTGCGTATTGCAAATTCATCCTTTGGAGCCTGAAATAAATATAAACATTGTATTAACTGCTACAATTCTAATATTTTAGGTCAGAAGAGAAAAGAGCAGCAAGTTCACAAGTGTGTGTGTGTGTGTGTGTGTGCGACAGTTGTGAGTTAAACTCCTATTCTGGGGAATAAATTAGTATTTATTAATATTGTAATTTCTTCGCTCTCCTACCAAGGTAAAAAGCGCGGCGTTCAGTTCCGCCACTCGACACATAATGCCTTGAAATTTGAACGGCGCGGAAAGTAGGGACCGGAGTGTCTTAACACTAGGTTTCTTCTGCTTTCTGGCTACACTGATGCGATTCAGCGCAAAAAAGAAAAGAGAAAAGAAATGGAGATCACACGTAGGTGTCAACTAAGGGAAATATAAAAATCTATTATATTTTTCAGTACGAAACAATTTGTAAAGGTGTTAGGTACCTGGAAGTATTGTTCAAACGAATAATTGGGTTCGTCGTTTAATCCCTTGTGACGGAGAACAACTTTGAAACCATTGAATTGTCCTTGACTACGACAATAAACTTGCAACTTGGTGTAGTCTCTTAAATCATAAAACCCAAGAGACCGTATTCCAGCGAAGCCAGCGCCGTTCGGTTGAGGATTTAACAAAGCAAAGAATATGGCTCTCCTGAATTGGGAATTCTGGTGTATTACAAATACAGCTTTCGACATCCCAACGCTGCGTACTGTATCAGACTGCTCTTGCCAATTACTGACGTCGTCATCTTTTGTAAAATCAAACAAGTACTTTGCCGTCTGTACTGTAATGTCTCTGGAACGAAAATATTTTACTAATAAATAAATAAACCAACATATTTATGTACAGTATGATAAAGCATACTGTAAGCTAAAATAACTAACATGAAATGGCTTACATGAATGAAAAAATGTTTGGACGGATGGAAATGGATGCTCTTAACCATATCAATTGCGGCATGAGGTTATTAAAACCAGCCTCGCGCTGTATATTACGCACAGCAGGTCAGAGGGAACCTAGTGTAAGACACTCCGTTCCACACTTTCCGCCGAATTCTGGAGGCAATTCGTGTTGAGTGGCGTAACACAACGCCGCGCTTTACCTCGTCACCAGAGCGAAGAAATGAAAATATAAATGTAAATTTCCTCAAATGGGGATCGAACCTACAACCAGTCGCGTTTACAGACACACTGTGCCTCTGCGCCACGACTGGCTTCAGGTCATCTGTTCAAATAATTATAGTTTTTAACCTAGAGATATTTGGCATTTATTCAATTCTGAAAAAACTACATAAGTATTAAGTAATAAAAAAGTACGTAAGCCACTACATATTATTATTCATTTATTAAAGTTAATTTAATTTGTTCGTTATGTTGTTTACATTTATCGAAACACGTGGACACGGATTAAGGAGAAAGACAAACCAATTGTTAGATAGGTACATACAATAGTTATTTATCTGAAAATAAACGTTATTAAGTAAGTAGGTGCTTGCAATACGCGAATATTAACGTTTCATAATTATTATTAAATTTTTAAGCAAAGTCATGAGTTCTGTTAGTTAAAAGACTGAAAGTTTGTTGCAATATAAAGTTTTAACTTTATTTTATTGTATATAAAACAATGATTTCATTAGGGTGTGGTTTTATTATATTTTTTTTAAATTATTATATTAAAATATAACCTATATTTATTTATTTTATAACTAAGTGATTAATTTCCAAATATTAAAATTGTAATTGTCTAACTGCAGCGTTATTTTTTATTTGTTAAATTAAATGTTATTTCACAATGACAAGTCTATTTTGTGCAAGCTGTAACATTTAACAATTTCATATAATAAACTTATTACTTACGTGCTTACGATCGTTTGCTTACAAAAAGCCCCAAATTCAAGGGTTAAAAAAACAAATCCAGTGAACGTCAGAAAATCTATTTTGCGTCGGCACATGATTATGTAAAATAACTTACTGATGCACCTTGTAGTTGAATAATAGTGAATGAATTACTACAATTAAACAAAAAATGTATGTATATAAATTATCAGCATTAACGATTTAACGAGTAGGTATCATACATGTTTACCAACTCTGAACACTTGACATTGTTATCATTTTTTTTTATGTTATTGACTCCAAGTGATATCTCTTTGTTTAACTCTAAATCACATTTTTATATGACTTACATAGTATTCATGACATATTACCACAACATTTTACTTACAGTTGGTTCAAGTCTGTATGTAGAACGGACGTAATGGCGTCCTCTTCGTTCAATTCCTTCTCATTCATCGTAGTACCTCTTGATATTGATTTTTCAAAGTTTAACCTCTCAAAATTTAGTTTGATACTATTATAACTCATGTACCAACTATATCAACTTTATTAAATAATGGATACACACTTAGCCCTACAAATTGACGTGGTCGTTGCGTTGTGTGTAGAAATGATACTAGATTTTATATGACATTGTAATTTTCTATAGTCATGCATAATTTATAAAAGTTAAATGTTTATAATCACGAAAAATTTTACCATTACAATAGTTTTTCTTTGATTTTTTTTTTATTTACTTACAAGAATATACTTAGGTATATATAGTAATTAAAAAGAATTTTTAGAATGTGCCTTACTAATGTTAATTGGTCGCAAGTACGTAAGCAATGTGTAATTACACAAGGTAATCCTTTGCCGTATACTTTATAAGTTGCTTTCAATATTTAAAGATAAGAAATATTCTGACTTGCGGGTCACCCGTCCGTCCCACCCCAGAAGTCTGGACCGCCCCACAATATTCATTTACAAAAAAAAAAAATGGCCTCTAAAAATTTAAAAAACATTTACGCGAACATATCTGTTCAAAGCTGAAGTCCAGCCGCCCCAAAATATCTATAGATACGCTAATGGCGACAGGTTGTGAGTTGGCTTCACTGTGAGTTGGCCCACTCGAGGAAATAATATCAATATTTTAATTTTTCCTCGCTCTGGTTCCGTCACTTAACAGAAGTGTCTTAACACTAGGTTCCCTCTGCCTACCCTGCTCTGCTATGTACATAAAAATAATAAGTATTTAAAAAAAAGATTATGGACAATGTGCGTTAGGGTAGATCCGGAGAGCGAGTATTTCTAATACACTTAATGTGCCAAAAGCAGCAGTATTTCGTGGATTATTTGATATTTCGTTTCGTCGACATTTAATTCATCTAGTTGATAAGAGGTGAATGTTACCAAAGTAAGCAATACTGTTTGATACTTAAAGATAATTATTAAATATTAAGCTGTTCGGAATTAACAAGTATTAAATTAATTTAAGAAAATAACAACACACAATTTGATTAAATATAATTTATTTCCCACCACCTATTCCGTTGTGTTTTAAAATACCGATATTCCTTAGATATCGCACTATAAATGGAGTAGCTGTTAACGTGATCGCTATTCTTGCCGGTGCTAATATTTTATGAATTCCATAAGCAATTACGAAAGTCCCGGCATTTGATGTTACGGCATTTGATATTGTTCCTTCGCCGATATTCAAATATTTTAGTATGGTCATTACGTCTACTCCACTGAAAAATAAATAATTCTCAGTTTATTATAGTTTATATTTGCAAATAAATTCAGTAGTAAGTACGTACAGGTACAGTACAGTCGATGAGTCGTAACCGCCCTCAAGTTAGGCATTCTGAACTTTTGCGCATTGTTCACTTGGGAAGAAAATAAGAGTTCCAATCTGCACAGCCATTAACCTCTAAATTCAGGGCGGTCACATCTCTTCGACCGAACTGTCTTTACAATAGGCACGATGACAAATTTAGAGAAACTACTATAATATTGAGAAATATATTATAATTACGTTTATCATATTTCTGCAGAAAATAAAGTGTTATTATTAAAAACATACATTTAAAAAAAGCGCACCAAAACGTGTCATGATGTCGTTTGTGACGTCAAATCTGAGTAATGTGTACCACTTCGCTTCTTTACTCAGGCGTGACGTAAATCGCTCAGATATTCAACACGTCTTGGCGGCGTGGCGTATTATGTCGTTTTTTTTAATAATTATTAATTTCATTCAGCGTCATCATGCCTATTACGCATAATATCATATAATTTATAATATACTTGTGTACTATAATATCGTCGGTTTAGAGTGTAAGCCTTCTAACAGTCTATCAAGCAATTTATTTCAGTTCAGTTTCACGCTGTACTACATGTAGCAGGAGACAGAGGGAGCCTAGTGTTAAGATACTTCCTTCTGAAGTTTTCGCCAAATTCTGGAGGTATTGCGTGTTGAGTGGCGGAGTTGAACGCCGCCTTAAAGTTAAAATATAGGAATACATAACGACAACAAACGGACTTAGAAGGTTTACACTCTAAGCCGGTGAAATGTTTTTTATTTTAGAATAATAAATGTATCTAGATTAGGTATGTACGGACATATTTCGAGACAGAAACTTTGACGTGATAGTTTAATATAAGTACATCATATAATATTTAAATGTGGCTTGTAATTTAGAAATATACAAATATTATAATAACAGTATCCTTGCACCGGCTTGTTTTTTTATAATATTATTGGTATTAGTTAATTTATTTTTAAAATGAATATTATTAGCACGAAACTTCATTGACATGCAACAGGAATGTTGACATTAATCGAAATCTTAATAGGATCGTGTTTTTCGAAATAAAACAAGAATAGCTAACGAAAATTTTAATATTGGAGTGAGTGAAGTATTAAACTAATTATTTACGTTTTGAGCGCCATTTAATCCCTAAGGGTTATAGGTGTTTTCTATTCGCCAAAGTACGTGAAATCTTTCTTTACATTATTTCAAATTTATATAATTAAGATTTTAAGTTTTGCCAACATTCCAATTTTATGAAATGAAAATGCCACATACCTAGAGACTAGGAGGTAACATCCCCCTAGAGATAGCAGAGATATAGATACATGAAATATTATAACTGTTGAACCATAATCTTTGACAGCTTTTTTTAATTTATCTTTGGCACTCAATGGAGGGTCTGTTGTTGTACTCATTTTCCTCAACCCAATGGACATAACTATGCTTTGAAAAAATTGAAACACCCAAAATTAACTTAAACAATTAAATTTTGTTTGTAAGCAGTTCTTATAATAAAATTTAAATAATATTGAAGTATATTATATTATATTTAATTTGATTTAATTTTCCAATAAGTATCAACAAAATATTATATAAGTACAAAATATGAGTAAAGTTCCGTTAGCAATAGCTGTGAAAACGGTTTTAGTGAATATACATAGTTAGTTCATGATTTGAACTTCAATAATCTTTATTTGATTTGTATAATATATGTCAATTTCATGGTCATGCTTGCAAAATGTATGTCTGGAAGAAGAATGAAATTAGCAATAGATGATAAAAAATAGTCAAATTGATAACCTCCTTTTTGAAGTTGTTTAAAAATATGGAAATGAAGGTAATAAATGTCTCTCTCTCTCTCTCTATGTAAATTTTAAAAAAGAATAGACATAAGTTGAGTATACATTAAAAATAAACGAAAAACTGGAAAACAACTAATAGTACTGCAATTATCAAAGTATGAAGTGTAATTAATATTAATAAGTGTATTAAATACATAATTTTTTTATGCAGACCACATCCATCTTTTCTGTCTATTTTATTTCACACTTGAATACTTTACATGATTATATGTAATCTAAACATATAATTAAAATAAGGCTGAGTTATAAATTTGTCAACTAATTTTAATCTATTTCACCTAATGTTGGCCGAACAATGTTCAGTACTTAGGTATTAACACCATCACAGCTAGAGGTTTTTTGGTTTTAAGTGCAAGGTAGGTTAAAAACTTTTGTACTTAAAAATAAGTCAATTAACCTGCACTTAAAAAACTGCAAATTAAAATACCTAATGTTCATAAAACCAGAAATCTATTATCCTCAAACTAAAAATCCATCCCAAAAATTTAGTCTAATAATACATTAATTACAGATTACAGTGGAGTTTTTTTAGCTTCCTACTGTATCTTGTATATAGGAGGTTAGCCACTTCATTTCCATATTTTGGCTGAATTGCAGAGAAATTGAGTGTGGAGTGTTAAGACTCTATGCCCCAAACTCATGGCCTTAATTATCATACAGTTTATTAACTGGGTCACCGTCTTGTAACAGTAATATTATTGTTTGTATGTTATAATGTAATTATTATCTTTTAACTCTGTATTATATCATAGGCTAAATTTTATTTATAAACAATATATTTTAAAATTTACTTATATATTTTATGAGATATTATATATGGTATATAGCATAAATTAGATTTTTTTTAAATTAACAAAATGTACATTTATTTAAGCATGATTATAAAAAAATAAAAATAATATGGAATTCATTTAAAATATTATTCATATTTTAAAGATTACATCTAAACTATACCTTTCTTATACATATTTCCAGAGTACTCTCGTTTCAAAGTTAAATAATGAGCGCTGTGCAGGTGATCTGATAAGTATTTATATCCTTGCCCCCATTGAGACCCTGGCATATTGAGATGAGTGTGATTGCCACTGAATGGGCTTGGTACATTGCTTTGCATGGATGAAGATAGGCTAACAGCGCCACGAGAGTCATATTTATTTACATAAGGATCATATTGCAAAGTTACATCAATCCTAGATATTTCTTCTTTTTGATTAAAAGTATTGATAACAGGACCTGACAAATCTCTTGCTCTTAATGGAGAAAATCTACCCATTTCAGCTTCATTTATATTGATCACATTTGAAGGCAGCTTAAGAGATGCTACTTGTGGATATTTAGCTATCGGTGAATTGTGTATTGTTTTGCCAATATGATTACAACCACCTAATAACAAGAAATTATGTACTTACGATCCTGTAATTATTTTTTTTAATCCATTATATCAAACTACTTACAAAGCAACAATCTAGACAAAGATAAAATAATCAAATTATAGCAAAAGCATAATGTATTTAATAGTAAAAAGACTTTTCTTTCCACTTACCGAAAAAAGTATTCTTAAAATACTTATTACTACTTGAATTAATGCTTGTTTTAAAAGAAATTTTCAACATTTTGCCAAATATATAATACCAATCCTGCGATACCTATCCTACAATATTTGTCCTTGACTTTATAGACACAAAAGAATAAATATGTATAAGCCGTAATATAAAATATAATCACCGCATAACGGCATACCTAATATTTCCACAATATCCATAGACTCACCTATTAACTTTTATCTACATTTATGTAGGGATGCCCGATGATCATCGATTTTCGATGTTCATTGATGTTAGAAGACAAAATATCGACGTTTTAACATCCATGTTGCATTAATGAAAACATCGTAACATCGATGGTGCGTTAAATAAAACATCTTAACATCGTTGTCAGAGACTATAGGTATATTGAAGACTTTGTCTCGCCCCTGAAGAATAAGTACGATCTTTGATGGAACCTTGCATCCCCCGATTAACACAATTTTTTACCTACACTACCCTCTTTTACACGAGTTCGCTAACAGTATAATAAATAATTAGCTTTACGTATCAATGCTTTAATATCTAATAATGTATATTATTATAAATATCAAGTATCAACATTCCTTATAGAAATTACGATAATGTCGTGAAAAAACATAATAGAAGTCATTATAATTGTCAGTCAATTCTGTGTATTAAATGATATTATGTAGTTCAAGCGGGCGAAGCCGCGTACGCGACGTAAAAAACACATTTATAAATAAATAAATAAATAAATGTGTTTTTTACGTCGTAATGTTTAAAATTTTTAACAACGTTTGTTTTGTTTTGTGTTTTCTTGTTTTAATTAAAAACGATTCATAAGTATATATAATAATATCATAATATTATACCTGTTGTATTTATTGATAACTATGAATGAAGGCTAGTCCTAGCGCAGGGGCACAAAATGTGCTGCACAATCGACTGGTAGTGGGTTCGATCCCCACTTGAGGAAATGAAATATTTATTTAAATATATAGCTGAAGCGGGATGGATACAGCGCAAAACTGTGGGGAAAAGAAAAGAAAAAAAAAAAAAACCAAAACATCGGTGTTAGCCAACATCGATGTCGTCCTTTCGAATTTTATCAAACATCGATGTTACAGCTTCGATGTTGACATCGACGTCAACATCGACGTTTTTCTAACATCGAACATCCCTACATTTATGATAGTTTTGACACAGGCTTGCTTGATCCGATCCAATATTTGTATAAATCGATACAAGCGAATACAATCCATTCGAGTGACGAAACCAATATCGGCACAAGGGATTCGATCCGTTAGCCATTAAAGAATCAATCTAAGACTAAGAAGCGTGACCGTAACTCCATCTGCTCCCGGTGCTTACAACATTGTAGTCTTCGTATGACATTCTCAAATTCTTGTATGCTAATTTCGCCATCTGCAATATAAAAACGCGACGTATATACATACACCACATCATCTCCTTGTAAATTCTGCTCACTGCTGTAAAACTTCTAGCACTTATCAGTAAACAACCTTACAACCAACAAGCTAAACATTTAAGTTAAATTATTTTTAAAGAAATAGGATTAATCTCTTTTATAGATTATAGATTAGTACTTGTATGCATCATTCTTAACAAATGGAATTTTATTTTACAACTTAACTTCACGCTTTATCCCTAGCGGGGTAGTCACGAGAGAACGGAGCGCCAAACGCTACGGTCTCCACATACCGCTTTCGCCTCACTGTCATCAATCTCTTTATACATGCCCTCCGGGTAGTCCTCATGCTTTTTAAGTGACCGTCGTCCAGTATCTTTGATACTGTGTTTTCGAAAGACAACCAAGGTCTCTCCCTCCCTCTATTGCCATTTCACTTTTCCATCATAAATCTTTTTTGCCATTTTTTTCATCACTCATTCGTTCGACTTACCCAAAATAGGTGGGCACGTTCTTCACTCTCACCGTGACATCCTCGCTAGTACCTGCCATTCTGTGTATCTCTTTAATGCGGATTCGATCAGCTAAGCTGACTCCACATATCCTACGAAGAAATCACATCTCCACGGCAATTAGCTTTCTTTCATTCTTCTTCTGTAATACCCACGTTTCGCTGCCGTAGAATAGCGTCGGTACCAACACTGCATTATGTACAGCCAAACGCGCAGCTGTGCTGACGTTCTCATCAATGCAGGTAGGGCTCCATTAACGCTGTTAACGGCAGCAATACGCCTTTCTACATACAACTCGAATCTTCCAACTGTACTGAACATACTTCCCAAATATCCACCACCACTTCATTCACCTGTTCTAATATCTTGCCATTTAAATTTTGCATTCCGTCCTTTCTTCATCTCTTTCTTTATTTTACAACGATAATTTAATTATATATTTTGTTTGAAAAAAACAATTTTTCATTTTTGGTAAAATTTATATTGTTTTAATTTTATTAGGCTTTTACAGAGTAGTTAAAACTGTGCTTTCATTTTAAAGTGGTGAAGACAAAGACACTATATAAATGCACTATTTAAGTATTAATTAAGAAGAATATTAGTTATATACACTGAGCAATTTAACCCTACGTTTATTGATCAAAAACAATGTTCTACTTGTAGCTCCATCTACATAGTCCAATTCAAATAACAAACAGTTTTTTATGACTATATATATAAAAAAAATTAAAAAAAAAAATTCTTCACGCTGTATCTCGCACACAGCAGGGTTGGCAGAGGGAACCTAGTGTTAAGACACTCCGTTCCCCAC
>DVQK01000389.1:0-11713 GCA_018231685.1 Heliconius clysonymus
TGATAATATTAACGATATATCATTGTTATGTTGTTTCAAGTAAAAAAGTGTAAAATAATTGAATATTCTTCCAAAAAAAGAAGAAGTATGTATTATTTCAATATTTGCTTTAGACTTAGGTCATACAATTAGTTTATGAAAAAATACTTAAACTTAAAAATACTTAAACAATTTTAGTAATACAAAAACCAATTGAAATGTAAAAAAATAACCGTATTAGTAAATTAAGTAGGAAAAATTGAATGGTAAATTTACCATTTTTACCTTTACATGTCTACATCTTTTCTACATATTTTGATAAATTTTATTATTAAGGGACTGCCACCGCAGTGGCAATGTGAACTTGAACTTGATGATGATATTATACCATGTGCTATTTTTGAAATATCAATTGTGTATATATATATAGGTATATTGTATGTAAGTAAATTCAGTTCCAATTAAAACAAAAAAAATACTACTTGTACCAGCAGGCTACAAAATAAAAAAAGCATTTTTTCTGTTTTTTTCTTCTTATAAAATGTTACATAATCATTTTAAAATTCGTAAACTATGTTCATATATTACGAAATATTTACTTATCCTACGGTAACAATTTTACTTGAACAACAAAAACCTACTTTTGTATATAAAATTGACAAATAACTACATACCTCTTGAATAAAATAATATTCAAATAAAATTTATTTGCGTTATAAATTATTATGAGATTGTTAGTATTAAGAAAAAAAACAATTCGTGTAAGAAAAATATGTATTTTTTCCAAATTAAATATTAATGATACAATTGACTCTGTAAACACTTAACAGTCATGTATATAACCAACCGACACAACCGCGCACCAGCTATTACAGAGACGAATGACGCGTAATTTATCTCAAACGTGTGCTTAGGTGGGGATAATAAGATGGCTCCCAAATAACGTGACGCTATTGGCCACATCTAATATTTGCCTAAAACGTTATTTTTATTATTTGGATGGTGGTCCTAAGCCGATATCGGAAGTATCATACCATTGGTTCATCAATATTTAAGTAATTTCTGTTGACATTTTCTCCTAAATTTTTTTATCTGGCGTGTATATTTTCAATGTCCATATAATGATTATACTAAACAAGTTTTCATTGAGAGGAAATGTAATTTATAATTAAAATTATTTTTAATTATAAATCACATTTCTTGATATATCATCCAGTATTAATGGGGTTAACATAGATAATGTATTTTTATAATATTCAAATTGATGATAACATCATATTATTTACTATACAGATAACGTATTTTAAGTTGCGAAAATTAAGACAACATATTTTCTGATGATACACCATTAATAGTAACCACTTCCGACGATCTATGAAGAATTTATCATAAGACTCTATAAACATTTTTTTTCTTATTTAAACAGTTTTTAGGATATCATCAATGCTATCCTATCAACTGTTCTCTTTACTTATCTGTTTGAGCATATAAATATTATAGTCGTCTTATAAAAACTTATTCAAGATCAAGTAAGCAACTTATTATTAGACTCAACTAGATACACTAGTATAACTTTAGTTAATATTTTATTTTAGTATGGATTTGTACGTCAAAATCACCGGCCCTTAACTTACAGTTAAATGTTGATTATAAATAATTATAAAGTGAAAGTAACAATGGAAATAAAAAAATAAAAGTAAAGTAGAGCAGCCGTCAGGTCGAGCGAGCGCTATCAACGTCTGGTGCATCGAACGATACACCAAGAAAGTTTACGAGGCCGCACTTGTTCGCATCGGCCGCGCTACGGGCGTCCACGCCGATACGAGTCCATCGTGCTGCGGAGCGTTCAATTAATCGCTGCGATTAACGCCGTCTCTCGGACATCAATGGTGTCGGCTTAGCGGAGGGTGGTGGTGTCCTTTTCTGTTGGTCGCAGATTTAGTGCGGCGCCGCGGTGTGCGGCGTCGCCTGGCGGGGGGCGCCGCGTCGCTCGTAAACCATCGCTCGGCACACTCCACTGACGCGCGCCTCGGCGACTACGCGTTGCGTAACACACCGCCGCCACACCGTAAACAACGCGCGTGACGTGCCACAACGCCGCTGCCGGCCCACGTGCGCTCCACCGGCACATTACGCATTGCGCTCATGCCCATCTAAACCGCTGACACGTGACTTGACGAGTGAAACTCCGAACTTTTTTATTCTGTAGAACTGTGTTTGTGAAGAAGTTCGCACCGAGCGGGATGCCGCGACCCCGTTTGCCGACGGCGAACGGCGGCCGCACCGCTTAAGGTGAGTTTATTGCCGATTTATAGCTCCCAACTCCATCCGCTCGGGAGCAGAAGGTCCGAAACAAGTATTGTTTACCAAACAAACTTTCGACTTGGCTACCTCGTCGAGTGACAATGTTTTGTAATGATGACAATTGATTATTAATTGCTCAGAACTAAAGATAAATAGCCCTACATTATAATGACAATAGTCTAACGCTGTCCAAGTATCTACTCTATTTAAATTTTATAGCTCCGTCTTATGAACAAGATTAAATATTATATTACACTTTATACGATAATGAGATAAATTAATTATATTGACATATGAATGAACATAAATTATAAACACATTTATTGCAAAAGTAAAAATTACTGAGTAAATAGTAGTATTATACATTCAGAAGAGTTGGTTTCTTAACTATGTTAGATTATTTAAATCATAAAAATAAGTAATTTTTTAGACACTTTATAAACTATGTTTAATTTTTTTAAAATAAACTTTAATATATAGAAAAGAAACTTAATAAAACAAAATCGTAGATTAAAAATGCAATTAAGATTTACAGTCTTATTATAAAAGATTAATTTAATTGTTTAGGTTAATTGACTGTTATTATTTGCATGTTTGGCAATAAAAAACTCCATATACTATAATAAATATTAAATAAGACAAGAGATGGGAAAATCGACTCTATCTCTTATTAATATGAGCTATTCTAGTACTTAATGAAAGAGTAAAGTACAATTGATAATATACTGCTAGTAGATAAAAATAGATGTTCCGTAATTACTTTTGTGAATTCAGTGATATTATTTAGATATGTAGCCGCTTAGCGGTAGTACGGTTATCATTTAGTAATTTAGCTTAGGTATATTAAATTTAATTGTTGTGATAAAATAACAATTACCATTGTTTTTGTATGCAAAAAATTTTAATTTCATAAATAATTAGTTAATTCAAATAATTTATCTTACTTTTGAAAAATAAATCAGTATAAATAAATATTTTATTGTTTCTGGAATATATTATTAATGAATATTTTTTATTGATTTAGCTATGAGATTAAATTTATTGTGTCATAATAAATATAAATAATTAAATTATAAAACACATTGGATTTTTTTATATTTGACTCTCTAAAAAGTTTTGGGAGCAAAATGTTTTATGCTAATAACATAACAAAGCAAAACAAAAATTATAGATTTTATATTTTTTTATAGTAGGTTCGACCTTTTAAAAGAGAGCTTTGTACCTATTAAAGGAGCAAGCAAACGAAAATGTCATAGAATAACTTTTTTTCGAGTTAAAGTCTTTTATTTTCTAGAGAAGACAAAAAAGTTTATTCTTTAAAGTTCTCTGTCAACGCATATAAGATTTATAAACAGTTGAAAATTACTAAAAGTAAAAATTATGATATGTAGGAACATATATTCACCGGAAAGTTGGGAACGGAAGTGCCTTAATGGGAACGGAGTGTCTTAATACTAAGTTTTAAGTTTTCCTCTGGCGATCCTGATATGAGATGCTAAAAAAATATACATTTTCAACATTATATGATTATAAGCTATTTATATTAAGGCCTTGTAATTTTTTTTAATGATCTTGAGCTTCTTCTTATGCTTTGGATAGATATTAATTTTGTTTTAGTATTATATAGGTAGCATAAGAATATAAACAAAATTGTTCATTTTTCACATTTAACTTATTAACTAATAACCTTTTAATAAATTATTTGTTTTAATGCTATAGTTAGATAAAAAGTCATCAATTTAATATTAAAAATTACCTAATATCACTTATTTTTAGATTATTGAAGCAATACACAATTTTATAAAAAAAAATCTATACAATTGTATATCTGAAAATGTTTAAAAACATAGTGTAGTATCATTTAAAAGATAAATAACAGATCATCACGTTGTTAGCTTCCTACACACCATAAGAAAATTATTACACGAATTGTGCCAGCGAAATTTAAGTCAATCTAATTTAGTACCAACAAAACTATTAATCATATGAAAGAATTTGAGATAGAACACATAATTTTCAAAAAAACACCTTTAGTTTTTAAAGTAGGTAGGTAGGTATCATTTTTTGAAGGAACTTCCTTGAGAATTGAGTTGAAAAAGTAGTTCAGGGTGTTTCTGCGCCGGCGCAGCTTTATTTAAGATTCTACTCGAGTGCGCTTCCATATTTGTCATTTATCACATCACATTATTCATCGCAGCCTCTGATTTTAAACTGGCCTTAAACGTTTTAACCTCTTTCGTAATTCTAATCCTTTTGCAACCATAAATTTATTTAATACAAATATTTTAAAACAAAATTGTGTAGAAAAAACAACAGATACAGGTCGTTGTGGTCCAGGGGCACAAGCATGTGATTGTAATTCATTATGGGTTCGATTTCTACTTGGGGAAATGATTAATTATTTATTAATATGTTTATTTCTTCGCTCTGGTACCAAGGCAAAGCGCAGCCTTGAGGTCCGCCACTGCATGTGCAATGCCTCAAAACATTGGAGATAAGTCGGGAGCGGAGTGTCTTAACACTATTTTCCTCTGCCTATTCTATTATATGCAGGATACAGCCTGAAAAAAAAAGTAAAAAAAAAAGTTGAATGATGTGATATGTATTTAAGTATTGCGTGCATTTATACCATTCATCGGTTTATTTCACTTTGCTCCGAACTTTTTTAAAAGAAAATAATATAAAATACATTTTTTTTATCTAAGTTATAGAATACCTACTTATACTTATGTGGGTATAAATAATGATCACTCACACAAACACAAATTCCCTTATAATAAAAGTGTTCGTATCTACTCTACTATTTATTGGGGGAACTGATTTATTTATTATCATTTCCCCGCTCTTGTAAGACACAGTGTTGCGTTGAGTTTCGTCACTCAACATACAATGTTTTGAGTTGGGGCAGAAATCGGAGAACAGAGAGTTTTACCATCAGATTCTCTTAAGCTAAATAATATATTTTTTATCATGGCCAAAATTTTTCTAGAACAAGAAACTTAACTTAGATTCTTATGGAACTTGAAACATATACCATACGGTGACTATAAAAACTGTATTCGATAATAAATTATCATCTTAATAAGTTAATGAGTGATTCAAACAATTCTTCAGTTTTTATAATGGAGTGTAAGTGCCGGTGTTGCTGGTTGGCAGTCGTTATTACCGTATAAGTATGAAAGCATCTGCCTATAGCGAATTTGATTAAAATTCATGTTTTATCGTATATTTATTTTATTTTAAATGCACCAGAGACATTTAGAGGCGGCATATTGTATATTATTTAATATAATAAAAAAATACGCGGGTATCTTAAGTATATTTATGATAACGAAGTGTTTTATTTTTTATTTTTGTATATATTAAAAAAAATCTTTACATAATCCATACATACATACATGTCTGATAATGTTATGGCATACGTACAAAACATCTTGATAACAATCCAATAAATAAAAGACAGATAGATGGGTCTATAAATAAAACTACTTTGTGCTGTAATGCGTCTCCGTATTCAGCTCACGTGCGGTCGATCATTCGCTATCGAATTTTTAATTTAAGCAAAAAAAAAAATCGATTCGAAGCGTTAAACATTGCGCACGGCCAGGTGAACGTTTACCTCCCGCGGTACGCGCAAAAAATGATATGCGTTAAAAAAATTGCATATCTTTGAAACGTCGGAAGAAGCAAATTGCAGTCACTTTTAAACCTTTTGACCGATGGCTGGGACTTAGTAAATCGCGTGTTTAGATTGACAGAGTTGCGAAGTTGTATTACCGGTGTGGTAAAATGGTAAAAAAACGTAAATCGGCTTATCAGCTATCGCTAGGAACCGCGAGGAACCGTAAACCGGCCCGTACACCATCGCACTTCGGCTTTAAATCCGCATAATTATCGTATAGGCTATAAATTGTAGAGTGTGGGTGCACGCGTCGTTTGTATTCTCATTGGTGTTCTGTTGTTACAACATTATCAACTTATTTAAATAATGCTTTTAAATATCAGGAGATTTAAGATTCAGATCAATCTAATTTAATAATAAATTGGTTATGTTTTGAAGTTAAGATTAGTAAAGAGGAATTATGATATATTTTTAAGCCAGTTGTGGCGCTAGGCCAGGGGCACTAGCGTGTGACTGCAAACGCGACCGGTTGTGAGTTCGATTACCATTCGAGCAATTCAAATATTTAATATTTTCATTATTTCGCTCTGATGTCGAGGCAAAGCGTAGCGTTAAGTTCCGCAACTTAAGACGCAATGCCACCAGAATTCAGCTGAAAGTGGGCAGCAGCGTGAAGTGATAAATATTGCATTAAATCATACAAATAGAGGAAGTTCAAAAAAAATATCTCCATCATAAAGATGTCAATATATTTTAATATTCATAAGGAAGCACCGAAATGCGTTGACTAAACTTATATCGTATTTTTGTATATGATTTAAAGATGTTTTGACCCCAGTTCGATAATGAATGAGGCGCTCGTAAACGGCGGAGTCAAGAGAACATTAATGTCAATAAAAAACCCATAAACCCTATTAGCCGTCATAAAACCACCACATCTGGTCCAATAACTTGCTTCGCGTACAAATAATGTTAATTATTCAATTATTAGTATATTGATTTGATAGAGACGATATAACATTTCGTATGTAGAGTTCGCGATTTATTTTCTTCTTCTATACAATTTACAATTTTTTATTATGAGAATAATGAAAAAAATAAAATGTACTTTTAGTTTAAACAATACTTTTGTTAAAAATAAGATTAAAAAAAGTACCTACACCAGTGTCGTTTTTAATACGATTCTCGAAAGCAGTAAATTTTCGTGTCGAATGATAATATTTTTAGATAAAGAACACGGAAACGAACTTTTGTAATGAACCTCACAAATAGAGTCGTAAATAACGTCAAGGTGCAATGTGAGTCTGGCCACAATTCTTCAAAATATCGGCATAATTGTTTAACTAATTTGTTACCTTCGCAGGTGAATAGAGCCCCCCTGTCTTTGTCATATTGTGCAATACGGAACGGGATACTTCCATTGTTTCATTTACGACTCTACTTTTTCACGGCTTAACGGAACTTTGAAAGAAATTTGTAAACATAACGGTTTGGCATTTGCATCTTTTCTCTATTTAACATTACAATGCACAACAATATGCAATTTTTTGCTAATTCTCAGTTATGCAAATCTTTTGAGCGATTCGTTACTGTTACTTCAATTATCGGCACATGTTTTGGGTAGCTATTGTTTTAAAGTAAAATATTATATTGTTATAGCATTTTTGATTGCTACTGACAAAATATCTGTCTTACTTAAGCTCCCTAACATCTGTTTATATTTTGTTAATAAAACAAAGAACTTATTATAAAAAGACTTTTTGTGTCATGTTAAAAAAATATTTAACAATTCTATACTTAACATAAATTTTTTGACAAATTTTATTTTTTATGTTCTTGAATCCTTCGCGTTTAAAGACTTAGAAAGTGTAGCGATAAATTAGTTTTTCATAAATATGTTAAGTTTTTAACAAAGTATTTTAAGTTTTGTAATTTTTTTTTCAGTATTTCGAAAATTCATAAAAAGTAACAACATTAAAATTATAAGAAAGTTGGTTTGTCGAAGCAGTGTGGTGGCGCTCGAAAATTGTAATATTTCAAAATTACTCAAGAGTCGCGTTTACTTGAATAATGCGATAACTTTGCGAGGGTTGCCTCACCCTTTGCGTGCCACCCAGTTACTTCTGTTTTACTTGATCCAAATACAATACAGTTTAAACTAAAATAAAATATTATTAATAACATTATATTTGTATATCTAATAATGAAACAATTAAAAAATAATAAAAATTCTTCTTTGCTAAGTATTAAAATAATTATTTAAACTTATCTAAATTTTATACTACATCAGTATCTCTCTAACAAAATATATAAAAACACATATACGCCCGAACGCTGTCGCGTCGTTTAAATCCTAGCCGATTCATTAAAAACATATGGTTTATTATGGCTATGTGGTTTCTGGAGGCCGCACGTGCTTGCAGCCATGTGACAAACCGGTCTCGGTGAGCCTACTAACCTCCAAACGGCTCACGTGAGCCATGGTGATTCCTCAATTCACTTTTAGTCGCCCTTTGTGCTTGTGGGAACCAAAAATCGTGTGAAAATTGTACCGTTTGTCCTTATAATTGTTCTTGAACGGTTATTAGATGTACGGTTCTATCTTTTATTGGATATATTATTAGATAGATACTATTAAAAAAATTCTTATTGAATGCATATATAATTTTAAAAAATTCTTTGGTTTACTTACTTTGATTAGGTTGAAAATAGAGTAAAAGATACTGTTTTGTTATCAATAACCTAATAATTTTTCTAATTTTTGCTAATTGTTTTAAAAGAATATTTAAAATAAAATAACATTTACTGCCATAACAAAGTTGTATGTATATTACATACTTGCACAATGTGCATTGTATTACTTTTTATAGTAAAAGTTTCTATTTAAAGAGATGACAAAGATATATTTTTTTAATATACCTACCTAGTTTAATTTATGTAACATAAAAAATACATAGTAAGTATATTTAATATAAATAAAAACATTTTTCATTATAATTTTTTACTGTCTGTAAATATACAAATAAATAAATTTAAATAACATAAATATAGGAATCTGTGCCACGAATCCCTGATTGTCATAGTTTGTATATTTTTAATTCCATCATTACAGTAAATTATGCATAAATTGTTGCACTCTGCCGCATTCATTTCTAGACTATATATGTTGACTTTATTGTACAAATATAATATAGTAGAATATGAAAGCGGCTAGGCGCGAGTCGGAATAGCGCTAGGGTTCCGTATCAATTTCATTGTAGGTATTAATTAAGAGAGGTAAACTACCATTTCCATTGGTAAAGTACAATTTATATTTGTTTTTCCTCTTGAAGTACAGAACCCTAAAGATTTCTAAAAAGAATGTGAAAGCTGCTTACCATCAAAAGACGCTGCGTGTAGAGTTACAGCACTCAACATAGCACTTTGTCAACTATACGAAAGAAATTAACATTCGCATATAAACATTGTTTAAGCAGGATTCGAACTTACAAGCATCTGGTGTCATATAGAGGTATTTTGGAAATTAACCACAAAACTCTAGTTTTCATCAATAATGAAGTCCTCAGTTGATAATATGATTATTATTCAGATTTGCCGCATAAATTTTAAATTTCTCACGCCTCCATAAACACCCACAAATCTTTCAAACTAAGTTTGCTCAATAATAGCTATACTTATATTACATAATATAATATGTATATGTGAGAAATAACTGCAATTGGTTAAACTATTTTATTGATGAATCATATATATTCAGATTGATTGTTTTTTTTAAATACTGACAGTTATCTATTTAATATTTATCTTTTTTTTTTTCAATAAATATATACTTATCTACGGAATTTTATTTGCTTTAGATAAATATCAACATAATATATTATTTTAAGCGCAAAGTTGGCATTTTGTTTAACATGTAGGTAGGTACCTACTTGTCTAATTAAGTCTAATTTAAAATATATATATATATTTTGCTGAAAATATATTTTTCCATATAAAAGAATTGCCTTACCTTACCGTATTCTCAACTATGACTTGCAATACAAGCGTAATAAATTAATTTTATTTCTAAGGCATTGAGCCCTAATGAATCATGGTAATCATGTCTTTGTCTTACAATGTTTCCATTTCAACTACTTATAACGTTATGATTCATGTTTATACAAACTTATAAAGTAACCTACACTTATAAAAACAAGATCTGATTTTTTTTTACACTTTTAAAGTGTTATTCCATACTAAGGAAAGAAAAATAAGTTGTAACAAAGTATAAGGATTTTGACATAGCCCGATGAGTATGAATGATTTCATGATTTCGACATAGACGTATGACTTAGTTGATTAGAGTGCTTGGACGGTTTCCAAGAGACACGGGTTCAAATCCCGCTACGTTCAAATTTTTATATGTTTTCCAAAAAGTAAGATTGGAATTAACTTTGGATGATGTAAATATATGTGTATATAGTGATATAAATATTAGGGATAATATGTTTGTCCTAAGATAGTGGCTGTAGGTTCGATCCGTACTCGGGAAAAGAGTCATTGTCATCTCTCTGCCCTGATAGGACAAAGTGCGGCGTAGAGTTCCGGCAGTCGCCAATTAGCGGACCCAGTACGCAATGCCCCGAATCCAATAGGAAGGTGGTGTGCGGAGTGTCTTGTCACTAGGTCATCGGCCTATCCTCCCAATGCAGAAAAAGTAACTTCCAGCCAGTGCCCCAAGCGATTTCAATCCATTATACCGCACTATAAAAGAAAATACAGATTAAAATTAAACAAGAAAAATCTTTAATCTGTTTAAACTTTATTCTCAACTATCTATAGAATACTAAACGAATCGAGTATCAAAGGAACTGGAACGGAACTTGCACTGTTCCACTCCACTATTATCTTATTAACTCTTAAACACGCAACTTATATCACGATTATTACAAAATTACTGTTATTATACAAAACATTAGGAAATTACAATTATAAAATGATACTTTGTTAGTATTGTAATTTGTATTATTAATGTATTGACATTTATGTATTATTTTGTATTTATAAGTACATTATATACCTGGGGAATTGCGCTTTTTTTTTATTTAGTAAAATGTAGGTAGTTTACAAAGTAGAGAGGGAAAAAGAAATTTAAAATATATATTCTTCTTCTTGTTCTTCTGAGATTCTTTAAAAATATGAGTAGTGCTTAGAAAAATTATTTATGATTATCCTTTAAATATATGTACTTACTTAATATATATGTGAAAAAATATGTAAATCACATTCCAATACATGGTAAAGTGGACTTTTAGTCACAAGCTGTAATAACACCACCAATTGTATAAAATTTTTTTGAATAAACTAGCATATATGTACTTCCCATATTATAAATTCAAACAAACAAAGCAACCAGCTGGCTGTATAAAGGTTTAATTCTATAATATACGCAGAACAGTGAACCGACATCAAGTATGTATATCTTTAATTGAATACGCTCGTAAGTCTGAGTGCAACCGCACCTTGAAGTTCTCTCAAAACTTGAAGAATTCTCAACTTCCAAGAATTCCTAGTTCGCCTCGTCTCGTTATAGCGCTCACCACAAACCTCTTCTTATTTATGTCTTTACTTTATTCCATTTGTGGGTAACTTGCAGTAGCGTTGCTGAAATTTTTAAGTTTGTACTACGATATGAGATTTCTGTTGATTTTGTGTTTGTTAGTTAGTTTCTGTTGTATATTTAATCTTATGGATATTTTATATATATATAAATAGACAGTGAGGCCAGTCGTGGCGCAGTGGCACAGGGTGTGACTGTAAAATCGACTG